>JARYHS010006964.1:6575291-6602031 GCA_031002005.1 Vandiemenella viatica
CACTCTCTCTGTACTTTCTCTAACGTGTCAATCAATCGCTTGCTACGTGGATCCCAAACTCCACAACAGTAATCTAGATGCGGATGCGCTGGTGTTTTGTACGATAATTCTTTTGTATGAGCATTACAATTCTTCAGAATACGACCTATGAATTGTATTTTAGAATTAGCTTTGCCTACGACGGAAGTTATGTGCAAGTCCCATTTCAAGTTGCTTTGTACTGTTACGCCTAAGATACTTCAGGGAATCCACAGTGTCAACAACTGAATTGTTAACTTCGCACTTGTGAGTAAACGGGGTCTTTTTATTACTTATTTTTATTGCCTTGCACTATTTGCAGTTAAGTGTAAGCTGCCATTTATGGCACTCTTCCGAAATAACATCCAGATCGCGCTGAATTTCTAATCAGTCGCCAGAGTACCTTATTTTCCCTATAGATAAGTGCATCATCAGCAAACAATTACAACCTGTTCTTAACGTTGTCACAGAGACGTTTAAAAAAAATTAGGAAAAGAAGGGGTCCTATTACACTTCCTCGAGGAACGCCCAAATATCTAGCTTAGAAGAGACTTCCCCGTCAACAACGACATACTGTGACCGACCAGTTAGAAAATCGCGTATCCATTCGCAAATCTGATCCGATATACCAGTATGATCGAATCTTCGCTAATAGTCGGTTGTGTGGTACAGAGTCAAAAACTTTCTGGAAATCCAAGAAAATTGCATCGCCTTGTGAACCTACATCGGATAACTTTCATTATGTCATGCGAAAATATGGCCAGTTGTGTATCACACGATCTGTTCTTCCGAAATCCGTGTTAGTTTGCTGTAAGTAACTCGTTCTCGTCTAGAAAACGTCATAACGTTAGAGCATATGACATGCTCCAGAATTCTACTGCAAATACACGTTAGAAATATGGGTTGATAATTCCTAGGATCCCTCCGATCTCCTGTCTTGAAAACAGGAATCACATGCGCTATTTTAAGGTCAGAAGGTACTTTTCTTTCTTCTAAAGATTTACGAAATATATCTGACAGAAATGGTTCTATGTCTTCCGCGTAATCCGAAATACTTTTACTGGTATACCATCGGGACCAGGCGCCTTCCCCCACTTCAGGAGCTTTAATTGCTTTCTGATACGTACACCATCAATTTCAACTGTATCCATCTCAAATTCTACGCGCCAGGGATAAGCGGGAATGTTTTCCATGTTTTCGATCAGTGAAAGAATTTTTAAATTCGGTTTTAAAGACAGTAACCTTGTCGCGGCTGTCATCAACTTCCCGACCGTTCGTTGAGGCTTTTAGAAACTGAATTGCAACGAAAGTAATTAAGAGCCTAGCGTATCGCATTCTTAACATGTCATATTATCTCACCTAACGTTTCTAACTCACTCCTATGCATAGTCCTTCTTGAGCGTGCTGTTACTTCCTTTACTTTTTAAGTAACCTCTTAACTTCACTTGTATACCACCATGGGCGCACCCCCCTGCTATGAAAGAAAATACACAGAGAAAGATTAAGAAACAAAAATTTTATTATTAAATTCACTGTTTGAATAATAACTTAAGACGCCTAGATTGTTGTACAAATTTCTTCAACACCTTGTCAATAAATTCAGTATCCTTAGCTAGTAAGTAATGTATATTAAAAAAAAAAAAAACAGATGCAAAGTAATCCTGCCGGCGCCCATGTATACCACGGAGGATTGTTCCCATCCCTGAATGTCCTTTTCGGTATATGTAAGTCCAGACCTTCCCTGACTATATGCATGAATCAATCAATCAACCGAGCCCCTTGCTTCTATAAAGGTAATGTAATTATCCCTCAAAAACGTTCTTAAACGCTCCTTTGGGGCCTTTTCGAACCTGTAAAGGATCCTTTCTTTTTCTTTTAACGAGCTGCTGTTAATTCTTTATGATCACATATTCTCCTGTGGTGGTAGAGTTGTCCGTGAATAACTTCAGGCCTATTCGTAACGAGAATATCTAAAATGTTTTCGTTATCGTTGTGGCACCGCAGTTGGTTCAGTGACGAGCTGCTCAAGATCAAGATCTGAGAATAGGACAAGAATAATTTCACAGGATGTTTTATCCCTGCCACCAGTAACGTGGACTTAATTAGTCCAGTCGATATACGGAAAGTTGAAGTATCCTCCTAGTATTATTGTACGATCCGGAAATTGACGAGCTATATTACTTACATTAGACCTTAAGGCCTCAGCAATAGCTACATCTGCATCTGGTGGACGATAGAAAGACCCTATTACAAGTTTTGTCCTAGCTACGTTCATGGAGGAAGGAATATATGGAGGAGAAGTGACGTTAAATCGGTGAAGCAGGCCGCATGGCGGCAGCACCGGCAGCGACCATATGGCACTTCCCAACAATTGAGGTGTTCACATTGTAGTAGGATGCAGTGATTATTTCATTTTGTAATGTGTATAAGTGTTTCAAAATGCCATCTTGTGTTGCACAATTAGGACAGACAGGAATGAAACCTGGAATATCATTTCATAAGTAAGTTGAATTGTAATTATCGTTGTTGAAGTGAGCGGTGGACATCGCAAACTTTAGAGTATGTCTATAAATATTTAGTCATAGCTCTCAATGGGATGACTTTGTTTCTCAAATTTTTCTTGGTTTAGTGTAGAAAATCAGCAAACCTTGCTATTTTGCACATAATAGACTAGCATTATTTTTTAATGAGAGTTGAAAAGTGTTTAAAGGGGCGTGTTTTACATCGCAATTCAGTGAATTTACTATTAAGATTTCTTTCGTCACGTTGCTGATTATACTGACAGTGGATGATGAAATTAACTGTTATGTAAGAAGCTGTGAGTTTTATTAATTTTTTAAATAGCCATTTCCCCCCTTTTAATTCCAGAAGACATTTTGCACTGTTTTCTCTTGTCAGACTATTATAAATTACATAAGGAGATAATTAGCTGAGGGAAATAAATAGGTTTAATTCTAGATCATGATACTGCTACAACTACTTTAGGCCTACTGCCAGTACATGGATCTAGCTTTTTTTATTATTATTCCTAGCAGTTGAGGTTAGGTTGAAATACAGCCTGGACCAGGAGAAAAATGTCATAAAAGTGATTCGGATAATTCTTTGATAGCTGCGTGTGGCAGAAAGGTGCTATAGCTGTATCGCCATCTAGAATTAAACCAATAAATATTCACATGCTGTTGTGAATTCAGTTCCTCATTTTAACTGTGACAAATTTTATGAAAGGAAAGCTACGTGGCCTGGCTTGGAATCCCTCCCCCCCTCCATAGCCCAACGTAGCCTTTCAGCCCCCCCCCCCCTCTGGACCGGGCCATGTAGTTTGTGCACGGTCCCTACCTTTAACCACATGTTAATTCATTATTAAGAATGTGAAGTAAAGGAAAATAATGAATCAAATTCTGTCTCATAAAGTTCCTTGTACATTCCTGTAATAGCAACAATTGTGAAATGACTCTTTTATTTATAAAGGTAATAATAAAGTCACTGCCCTTGTTAAACACAAGTTGAAGTAGAGCTCTTCTTGCGTGATAAGTTATTTTGTTAAAAAAAAGTATTATGCTTGTTCATACAGTGACTCATCATCGCATTTATGATTGGAGCACACTTGCTTGAAGTTACTTCAAAGAACACCGCATGATGCCAACCATACATTATAGTAAAGTATCACTCTTTACTTTTTGTTGATACACTTTATACTAACTATAAATTATACGGAAACATTTTATTTCTGGTACCTAGCCTACAAAATGTCTGGGTTGCTCATCCCTAGAGTGGGTCCTCTTACTTTTTTTCTGGTCTAGGACACATTTTAGTCTAACCACAAGTGGTAGTAATAAAACTGAAATATCCATTCTGCATGTCAACCATGTATTCATTGTGGCTTTGACAGAATTAATTCTTGGTCCAGGCTGCATCCCAACCTAATCCCCTCAATTTGGATGTTGTATATCCCTCAAACTAAGAAAGATATCGAAAATATTTATTCCTTATCATCGATTTTTTTCGTCATATTACATAAGAATCCATCATTAAATTTGACTTTTGCGAAATTTTTGTTCTGCATTTCAACTGAAGACACCTCACTTTTGATACAGTATATCTCGAGAACTAGGTGAAATATCGAAAATTTTTACTCTTTATTTTTTATTGTCTCGTCTTTTTAAATAAGAATTCATCATAAAATTTCACTTTGAATATTTTTTCTTCAGAATTTCAACCAAAAACCATTTAACATTTGAGACAGAATATCTCGGAAACTAAGCAGGATATCAAAAAAATTTACTCTTCATTTTTTATTTGTCTCATCGAGTTACATAATAATCAATCACTAGATTGCGGCATCACGTTTATCCTAGAGTCCCCTGAGGTTTTTGTACATATTCCCCGTGTTTGTTGGGAAGCGGCCATGTCCCCTCCACTCCGGCCATGCCTCCCCACTCCTCCTCCGCCTGGCTTCACTTGATTGCGTGGTGAAGGTTTGCTTGCGTCGTCTCCATATTATTCCTTCCTCGATGGCTACGTTTACTCTAATCCATATCTATTTCCACAGGTTTTTACTAACAGTTATAAATACACCACCTCCATTAGAATGCAAACATATCCTTACGGAAACCGTCCATAGTATTTTAAAAATTTCTGCTGAGCTTATAGCCGGTTTTAACCAGCATTCAGTACCTAATACAATAACGGCTTCTGTGCTGCTAATAACGATTTCAAGCTCAGGCTTCTTGTTACAAACACTTCTACTGTATAGTTAATAACGAGCAGTTTTAACGGTCGAGATTGTTTTACGCTACTCCTAACATATGATGTTGAATTTAATTGGACTGCCCGTAACTGTAATCCCAGCTTCAGGTCTTCTTCCCGCAGCCTAATGCACTCCACACAGCCCCTGCCACCCGTGCAGCCGATTCACGTGTGCTGTGTAGTTATCAAATGTAACGCCAAGATACTTACACTTCAAGTATTCAACAAGCAATTCTTTCCTCACCTTGTGAATCATAATCAACCTTTAGTTTTTTATTTGTTTATCTAATATACTGACTCGTCTTTACATAGCTTAACTTTCACCCTTTGTTGCTTACAGATGAGAAACTTTATTATTTTTGTATCCATAAAATGTAGTGATGGAAACAGAAAACAGCAGGTAATAAGACAATTTATTGAGTTCAATTTCAGAAAGTAAACCATTACTGGAATGTCATCTTCAACGTAAGCTATCTTTGCATTTGTTTGTTTTCAGCTGATTCCTGAAGGAAGAAGTGTTTTGCTCCGGTAGTTTATATTGAAGTAAGACTAGTAAAGGAAACGGTTTGGAGGCAACAAATGTGCCACACATTAAGCAGGAGGTATGTTTATGTCTTGCAAGTGTTTACGGAGACCTGTGGTACATGTAATTATTGCTTATTACAATTCGGAGTTGGTTTGCTGGATCCAATGTTTACTTGATAAAGTGTTTAATGGTGATGAGTTTCATGTCATACAATCTTTAGATCAGCTATTTTTCCTTCTTGAAAGTGTATCCTCGCTATTAATCACATTTGCCGTGTGCATAAGATGAACGGTACGACATTCATCGTAATTTGAAATATGTTTTACTTGATCAGGTAATTCATAGGAGAAAATTCGTGTACAGAACCTGTTAATGTTATTTTGAAGAATTTTGATTGTTTTCGAGACAGTAGTTTACCACAATAATGCTGATCAGGAAATCTTTACATTGTGGTTCAGAAAACAAATTCTTGCTTCCAAATATTTGGAAGCACATTACTTTTTTGTGATCGGTGTTACAAACACAAAAATTGATTACTGGACACATTTTCTTTGTGTGTGCTGTACTGTAGTTTCTATATTGTTTGTATTTGTTTATGGTTATCTGATAGCAATTAGTTGCAAAGCTACTGTACATGGGATGAACGTAAATGTAAAGAAGAATTAGATTACTAGATACACAAATAAAAAATAAAAAACTAATGGTTGATTACGTTTATAAGGTGGGGAAAAGAATTGCTTGTTGAAGACTTGATATGTAAATATCTTGACATTACATTTGATAACAAGCTTAACTGCTTAACTGGTTAAGGACACATTGGACAGGTGGTAGGAAAAGGTTTCAAAATTCTGCACTTGTTGGAGAGAGTGATGAGAGGATGTAGGAGAGAAGTAAAGTAATTGGGTTACAAAACTTTGGTAAGACCATTGCTTGAATATGATAGTGTAGTATGGGACCCACATTTTGAGTATCAAATACAGGGAGTTGGAGAGGACGCAAAAAATGGGGTGCTAGATTTGTTTCTGCAAATTATCACAGAATGCAATCAGAAACAGATATGATAAAAGAGCTGGAATGGGATTCATTGCGAGACAGGAGGAGGATGAGGAGGGTCATGGGAGTGTACAGGGCATATACTGGCGATGAGGCATGGAAAGATATTGCAGTATGTATGAAAAGTAGTTCATGGAAGGGAAAAGGTGACCATAGCCACAAGCTGGTTCAGGCACAAGAGTGTAGGAAGATTCTCTTTTTTAGGTTAGGGTGTCAGGAATTGGAATAAGTTACCAAGGGAAATAATGTTTAATGCACCAAAACGGTTGAAAGAATTTAAAGTTAATATTCGTAGAGGAGAAATGTAGGTGGGTGCAGGAAAGGTGGAAGATTGGTGTGTAGGGAAATTGCAACCAGAGCATGCACTCCATTGCAGTTTAATTAAATATTATATTATTAGTTGTCTGTGGTACTTTATTTTCTTGAATATCTCGACTTGCTCAGCTGGTTTATTTTGAAGTTTTAAGGGTTTATTATAAGTATATTTTGTGTGTTTGTCAACAGAATTACAGTAACTGTTGAATACTTGTGTTAAATTGGGAAAAGTGATAAAAGGATAATCATTGGTTTTGTCTCGGTTAGTATCCTCTTATTGCTTACAGCAAATGATAGCACAAGTGTAATGACAAATTGTTTACATGTATTCCATTAGTAAGACATATATTTGCAGATATATATCTATGCTGCTAAAATACTGAATTATTTTTGCTCCTTAAAACACCTACTTTGCTTATTTGTGTGAGTAGCTATGATGAAAAAAGATGTTTTGATTCAGATTACCCCAAATTAACAAATGATGGTGTTTGATTTTGTAAAGTCTGTTTTGTGTCAGATTATGTAGCAGAAGTAGAGCTACGTAGTTAGTTCCATAGTTCTGGCACCAGACTGATGATGTTGCTGTCTCTTTGTTTTTCTTAATTCTGTTTACTTCCTGAGGAGAATTTTGTGTGCGGTTTCCAGTAATCGTTTGATAGTGTGAACATGCCATTCCAGGCAGTCGAAAGTATTTACCTGTATCTTAAATGTGTTCTCATGGTTTGTTGTCTCCTGTTATGCAGTTGAGCTAGATCTCAGTTAATTGGTACTTTTACTTGTGCATTAACCATAACAAGTGGTGTAATATCTAGATTGGGATACCACTGCAACCATTTCCCACCTCATGGTGTAAACACTTCTGGATTGAGAGAGTATGACGTCACTATGTTACTGAATGTGACATATACCTTACAGGCACAGCTTTAAATGTCATTAACGGGGCCTTCCACAGAAAATAGTCCATTACTAATATATCTAGTATTGTGAAATAATTAATTTTGCACCAGTACTATAGAAATAAATACATTAGCGATGAAGTTTTGATATAGCCTGGACCACACGGAACACCTTATTGCAGATACCTAATTTCTATGTCATATCTATCACTGCTACTGTCATTTACGTCTTAATGGACCCTCGACCATAGTGAAACGTAACCGCCACACGCGATATTGCTGATACCCAATTTTCAAATCGTGTCTCTCTCTGTTAGTATGGTCCTGGCTGTGTTACAATATAAATGCAAAAGGTTATTAATGATTTTTTTTTTCAGATTTGAGTAGCAATTTCAGTCACATGAGAAATTTAGAAGTATGGTATCAAATAAAAATCAATGGACTGTGACTAACAACATTAATGTTACAGGAACCGAAGTTATGGAATGTTACTAACAAATGATATCAATTACCAGTTTGGGATATGGTTGACAGTTTAATGATATTAATTGCACAAGAAATAATTTTCTTTGAATTTTTCAATTCATAATTTTTATTATTACTATTGGTTATGTTCTATGGACTAATGTGTATTCACAAATCGATTGAAAGCTGAACTCATCACATACAGTAACAGTGACGTCATACTCTCTCCATCTGGAAGTGTTTACATCACGAGGCAGTAAGTGGTTGTAGTGGTATCCAATCTAAATATTACCCCACGACTCCACTATAAAAGATCATATTTCATTGTCTGCCTTCTGCCTCTCTATGCACTACTCACTGCATATTATTAATCACGATAATTACCAAGCTTTTACAGCAATAGCTGAAAATTAGCTACTCCCTTGTTGTGTCTTTTGTTTATTGCAGTGTGGATATCTCATCATAATTCTATTAAACTAGTGATTTGATTAATGATTTGTTTCCATAATCAAAACGCTATTTGTAGTCTTAGCAGGTGTCCTTGAAAGCTAAACAAATTTTCTTATGAACATAGGTCTCTAACCCTGTGAACAACATAGTTAAAAAAAAAAAAAAAAAAAAAAAAAAAAAAAAAAAAAAAAAATTGGTGACTGACTAGCTTACTGAAAATCGACTATGGTCTAGTTCAGTGACACCACCCCCATACTGACTGTTCAGTGGGAAATCACAGTTGACTACCATATACTCTAGTCACTGACTAACAGTGAGTAGTAACGGAGTTTTTTTTATTTATATTTGGGATGAGTTACATTACAAGTACATCTTTTATAATTGTAAGTACTATTTAAGATGCTCTGAAGAAAATCTGTGTATTAATTTTCATTTTAAACATACAATTTTCAATACCTTTCTATTTTTTATACAATATGCATGCTATAGTGTTGTATCTCTCTGTTTTTCTTTATCTGTGATTTGTAATAACCTAATTGAAATTTTTTTCTTTTCTTGTTACAGATGAAAGAAAAAAAATATCATTTTGCGTGGTGAAATAAGTGATATTAGCTTGATGGAGAATTAATGTGTTAAAATTGCCATTTAGTTGCATACAGTGTGAGCAAAATCAGTATATCTAGTGAGCAGTTTTACCATCATGTCAGTTACCACTCCAGCACAATATATATGCGTCACATGTCTTCAATGTTTCTGTACAAGGGACTTGCTAATAAGACATGTCTTTAATCATTATCTGTTGGTAAATGCACCATTACACATTTTCCAAATCTGTGGTGAGATTTGCTCAAATCCACCAAAGTTGTTTACCCATAATTTTCAAGTCAACAATAATACTATATTGAAGAAGCCATTATTAATTGAACTTGCTTGTTCATTCTGTGCAGAAAGTTTTTTATCTTGGTGCTCCCTAATAAAACATGTATTCACTCACATATCAGGTATATTTACACCCTTATATATTTGCACATTCTGTTCTGAAGTGTTTCAAGATATAAAAAAACTCCAGTTTCATAAATACACCTGCAGAACTTCACAAAAAAGGTAAGCTCAGACCTTTCTTTTTAATGTTTGTGATAAAGTCATTTTAATGTTTCATTCTGCTGATTTCTAGTGATCAGATGTTTCTCATTAAAACTAGAGTTACATCAAGTTACCACAGTGGCATGAATCTGATTTTAGTTAATCTGTATTAATCAAATTATTTGGCTTGATGCATGTATTCTATTATAATTATAAGTGTATTCTGAATGTAAACTGGTAGAATTTTTTTTTCTTTGTTAGAAACAAGCTAAATAATCCAACCTATATAAATTAACAAATTATTGCTAAGTCTTACTGAAGTAAATAATTTGTCGTAAGTATGCTCAGTGGAGATAGAAAAACTAGGTCTGTTAGATTCCAGATAATATTAAACAAATCTTGCTAGACAGAACATTTAGACACTTGTTTGACTAATGATGATATTTGTTTTAAATGAGTATGATGGGAAACTATACTTGACTTCTAAAGTAAAATGTGCTATAAAGCTAGATTAGAATGGCTGAAAAAGAAGATTATATAGTTTCAGAACCTCTTGTTCATTCTAACTTTTAACCTCCTTCTGCAGGGTCAATATTAGATATTACACAGTAGAACCTAGGTAAGTCAAACCACGATAAGTCGAAAATCTCTTCAACTCGAAAGAAACCTATATTCCCTTTCTTTAAAGATCTGAAGCATCCATCACTCGAAATCTGAGACCTCTATAAGTCTAAATAATCAGTATTTCCGTACAAGGTATTTTAGTGCATATTTTACCTTGATATCTCCAAAAAATCTCGAATCTCTGTTTCTCGAATATATCAATGTTTGATTCTACTAGCTCTAAAACTTGAAGATTTTAAATTAATGACCACTATAACTCAAAGGGAAAATAAGCAAGGTATCAGCTTAAACAATATAGCTGCAAATACTTTCTTAGAAGTAATTTTTAGAAATGTGTAATAAATAGCATTTCTTGCAAATTTTTTTCGATGAAATGTTTACCAGTTTTTACGACTGACATCAACACGTTTTTACCAGATGTCCCTTTGTTTCATTTTGGGTGTTTATTGTTATGTATTGCTGTGGCTTTAGTTTGAGCCTTACCCAAGCAAGTCTTAATTATCACAGAATCAGATTGGTTCTACTGGCATACACATTAATTTCTGATATAGTACGCAAAAATTATTACTGAAGAATGAGTGCTGTGAAACATAAATTGAAAACTTTGAATGTCTCCTGAAAGTTAGAAGTCCTTGAAGCTGTAAAGAACTATAAAAAGAAGAAAGCTGTTGCTAATCAGTTTGGCTTACAATTAAAAAAATAAATTAAGAAATAATGAAAAACATTAAAGTGGTCAAAATTTCATGACTTTTGGGTTATGCCGCGTTGTTGATTTCATTACCTGAGCTTTGTTCATGATTAATTGACTTCGGGTTATGCCGCATTGTTTATTTCAAGTGTGCTAGGATTTTTTCATGTTTTTTTTTTCCACAAAATCCGAAAAAAAAAAATAAAATCAGTTTGCAACACTAAACAGGAGCCTGTTGTTGATCAGTATATTAAGGAAGGGCAGCAATGTGCCACTACCACTATGAAATAACCATAATTTTCTAAACCTCACATTCTGAAGGCTTTGCTTGTAATTCTTCTTTTGTTGACGATGACAACTTCAAATAAGTATTTTTTTTCGCCAATATGTGTGATGGCATTTTCACTGACAATATTAAGTGTGATTGGTATATGTTGATTCCAACTTGTTAACAGAATTACGAATATACTATGTTTTGGATGTCTCCACAGTGACACACGGCATCTACAGGCTCTCGCAAGTATCTTTGTATCGAAGGTCGCAAGTTCGAATCCTCGCCATCCATCGAGATTTTTTTTCCATGGCTTCCCAAAATAAGTGTTGGTGAATGCTGGGATGTTCCTTCAATAAGGCCGTAATTGAATTCCTTCCAGTCTTTTCTAGACTTTAATGATATCGACAAGGATTAAAGCTGTAAGAAAAAAATATTATCTTTATGAAGGAAAAGTCTCTGTAATTTTTATCGTCTTCCCGATGTCTGTTCAGTGATTTCTGTATGGGCCATGGTATTCAGACCCAGTGGCAGAATCAGACAGTATTTCAGTCCCTCAATCCTTCCCTGCTTTGTGTTCCATTCAACAGCTTTGAAGTGTGTGACAAGCTTCCACTATGATCCTAACAGTGTTTATAGTTACTTCCCGACTTATATCTGCAAGCGCAATGCCAGACAATAATTCCACCTTGAGCGGAGACTTTCCCGGCTTACTGATGCAATAAAATCTCTTGTGTCCAGCCGGATAGTGTTGCATAAACACCATGATTCGACATCTAGATCTGCTGTCTTCATCAGGTGTCAGGTCTCTTCTAGCTATCGCAAGCTGACTGTCACCGCGTAGACTGGCTTAACTTTTTTTTTTTAAAACCTTTCATTCCAGGGTCCACTATAGAGCGATAGCTCTTTTCGGTTATAGGATGAGGGTATTTTTTGGATATATCTTCATTTGACTCATTTTATACATTCATGATTGTATTTGGGGTTTTGCAAACATTTATGTTTGGTTTTGGATTAGGTTATTTGGGATTCTGAATCTGTGGGCATGTGTCCTTGTGTATTTTTCCTGTGGACTGTGAGTCCTTATTTGTTTTAATCCCTTAAGGGATTAGCATGGTGACTAGCTACGTCAGCATCATCCTCACTGCACAACACAGCGTCATCTGATTAGCTTCCTGTACTGTGTCATCAACAGTCCCTGGCTCTTTTTTTTTCATTCCACCAGCTGAAGGCCTCCCTATCGAACTTCCATGATACCTTCGGGAATGGCACATATGGGCGGCCGGGGAGCGGGCGTCGTATGGAACCGAAGATTTTTCTCGCCATTCCTGAAGGTATAAAGGACGTTCAATTACCTTGTAATCCAGTCTAGTGAGCAGTAACGCTGTACAGTTAAGACGTATGTCGGACCTTTTCGTGAAGAGTGATAGCTGCACATCCGTGCTAGGCGGGTTGAGTGCTGCATTGCACTCATCTTTGCCAGTGGATGATGCGGCAACGGTATCGACCTTGCTATGTATTTCGGATTCCGCCGCGGACAACGTTAAAATTACATCTGACCAGCATTCGACAACCCGGCTATTCTCGGAAATAGAACCGCGTAGTGAAACTCGCAACACGCGGTCGCTGTCTCTCGACCATATAATGCGTTCGAGACCCTTGAGTGAGGAAGAAATTCGGTCTTTCTTTAACACAGAGAAAGGGAAGAGAAGAGCGGCGGAAATTCTGGTAAAAAGTATCAGAAGTCGGGAGTGCGCAAAGGCGAGAGAACAGCCCACCAGACCGCTTTTCACGTTCTCTGGTGATGAAACCCGTGACGCGATCAAGCCGAGTGCCGTAATTTTTAACGCTAACACCGCGAAACGCGCAGCGGATTCGGCGATAAGCCCACCTGTCCAAAAGCAGGAGCTGAAGAAAAGCAAGAGTATCGCCGAACATTCATCCGCGTCGCGCGATAAAGTGAAATCTACACCGGCAGCGCCGCGCGTAAATGTACCTGCATCCTCGCCAACAGCGGGGACCAGGGCGGGCACCGCATTCCGAGGACCAGTCCATGTTCCTGCAGAAGGGGAGGCCACTCTACCCCGTGCAGCGAAGCACGTGGAGCCCGTAGGAGGAGAATCAGCGCCCAACCAGTCCGGCGGCGGGGAGGTAGCACAGCTCGGTGGAGGGGAGGGCGACATGGCGGCCGACCCACGCAAGGAGCAGTCAGAACAGTCCCGGCAGCAGGCCGGGACGGTCGCCCCCGAGGGTGACTTCCAGCTCCCAGCCCGTAGTGGGGGTGAGGCGGGGAGCGGAGGGGGAGGCCACGCAGTGGCTGCACCCGGCAGCGAGCTGTCAGTCGCTGCTCGCCCGCAGGGCGGACAGCAAGCAACGGGAGCTGTCTCCCGGCTCCCAACCAGCACCAGGCGAAGGGGCACAGGAAAGACGGCGCGAGGCGCTGGAAGGGCGCCTCGCCCTGCTAGCGGCCCCAAGCGCGCAGTCGACCGCCGGTCGCAGACCAGAGCGGTCAGCAACGGGGCACAGCAACCAGCTGTCGGTAGGACAGTAGTTCCCCGCCCACTAGCCAATTGCTCAAGTCCTCAACAGACAGCCATACGATCTAAAGAACCATGCAGTAGCAAAAGCGAGCCAATAGCCTCCACCTCAAGCAAGACCAAAGCCGCTCCTAAAGACAACACTCTAGAAGGCGGTGCGGAGGAAGGCTGGCGGATACCACGGAAGACCTCTCGTCCTAAGCAACTGATCCGATCTACAGGCCCGGATACAGCCAACTCTTTTGAAGTACTGGACGCTGGGCAGCACGAGAGCCAACAAGAACCAACACCTCTGGAAGCTCCAAAGGGATACAGTCGACGCATCCCGCCCATCATCGCGCAAGTAAAAGGGAACATTGCGTTCTTTGGGCAAGAGCTCGAGGCCCACTGCCAGCAAGCGTTCGACTTCAAGCCCTCGGCGGACGGGCTGCAGATCCGACTAAGAACCGTCGACGACTACAATTGTGCTACAGCATATCTGCAGGAGGAGAATATTCCATACTACTCCTTCCCACTGGCAACAGACAAGACAACCAAACTAGTCATTCGAGGACTCCCACTGTGGCTGCCGACTGAAGAAGTCCAGGCAGGGCTCACAAATGCCGGATTTAAAATTGAATCTGTGGAGCAATTGAGAGTCCCAGCCGACCCAGCCAGAAATCTACAGGAGCGACCGATGCCTCTGTTCATGGTCATCCCTGAAGGACACACTGGAAAACAGGCCAATAATGGAGCTGGATAGCCTATTAAAAATACCTGTAAGCCTCGAAAAGAAGAGGACAGACAGAGGTCCTCTCCAGTGCTACCGCTGTCAGAAGTACGGCCATGTTAGCCGACATTGTCGACTGCCAGTGGCATGTGTCAGGTGCGGTGGCAGCCATACCGCCAAGGACTGCGCACTCAAGAAAGGAGAAGGGCAGCCAACCTGCGCGAACTGTCAAGGCCCACACGTAGCCTCGTACAGAGGCTGCCCCGGGTATCAGGATGCAAAGCGGCGAGCATCTAGGAAGCCTGGTGACAGCAAAAATAGGCGGGAAGCACCTACACAACTCTCCGACCAACGGCCTCTAACAACGACGAGCAGCCAACCAGTAGGAATCACGACTGTGGCCACCGATGAAGGAACAGCAAAGCAGAACCACAAGAAGCCAGCAACGGACCCAGCAGCTGCACCTGACACAGGACTAAGGGCAGTCATGAAACAGCTGACTGAAGCTGTGCAGGGGTTGAGCGACATTGCAAACACCTTGCAGACAGTCGTCATGGCAGCGATACAGAACAACACGACAGCGAGACAGAACAGCGCTACTCAATCCACCGCAGGTCAACAGTCCGAAGATGGCCATTAGACCACTGGAAGGAGTCAGAACCTGCGCTTGGAACGCTAATGGACTAAAGAAGCAAGACAACGAATTCCAGAACTTTATGCGGGATGAAAGGGTGGACGTCTGCCTGGTCTGTGAAACGCACCTCAAGCCAGGAGTACGCGTGACGGTTCCCAACTATTTATCGTACCGCAGAGATAGACCAACCGCAGGAGGAGGAGTTGCCGTGTATGTGAAGAGGTCGCTGAAACACCATGCTACCTCGCTTCCCATCATGACTACGATCGAAGCCGCAGCGGTGGTGATCTACACAACGACGGGCCCAATCACCATGATTGCGGCCTATCACCCGCCGGGGGCAACGATCTCCACCGCCGACTTGGCCGCCCTTAGCAACATACCCGGAAACTTCATCATTGGAGGTGATCTAAATGCGAAGAACCGCGAATGGTATAGCCGGGTGACCAACGCAAGTGGCAATGTGCTGCAGAGGGAGGCACAGCGGAGAGGGCTGGCGGTCTGGGCGCCGGAGAAGCCTACGTACTTCCCCACGCAAGAACGATACAGAGCCGACGTTCTAGACGTGTACATCACTCGCGGCATACCCGCAAGGCCACTGCTGCTGTCAGTCCCGCAGCTATCCTCAGACCACAACCCGGTGTTAGCGGACTGGGATATGGGACAGGAAAGCGAAGAGACGAGTGGCCGGAACTACTGGAGAACAAACTGGAGCCAATTCCAGGAGGAACTCCAACCGGTGATGGAGCAACAGCTGCAGCACGGTAACGAAAATGGAAACATCGACCAACATTTGCAAAGCTGGACGGAAGCCACCCTGAGGGCAGCAGAGAAATCAGCCCCAATGAGGAAGAGAAAACCGGGAAACCAGCTTCCCCAAGAGCTACTCGACCTCATCAGGGACAAGAATAGGGCAAGGAAGAGCTGGCAGCAGACGCGTGACCGAGTGTACAAGGGGCTGCTAAATCGCTTGCAACGCGAGGTCAAGGCCCAACTGGAAAGGTACAGGAACGACCAGTGGGACAGCCGGGTGGCTCAGCTTCGGACGGAGGACGGTACCGCGTGGCAGCAGACGAGGAGATTTATAAGGGCGAGAAGGCGTACTACTGTTCTCCACGGACCGCAAGGATTGGTCTACACCTCTGAGGAGAAAGCAAATGTCCTTGCTGACGTTTTCGAGGAAAACTTCCGTCCTGTGGCCGAGCCATACGACGAGGAACACATCAGGAGAGTCAACCGCGAACTGCGCCAATATCTGGCCAGCGACGAAGAGGACGACGAGCAGATAGGCGAGGTTGACGCCAGGGAGATAATAGAGGTGGTGAGGAGGTCGCAGCCCAACAAAGCTCCGGGAAATGACGAAATCAGCAACCTCATTCTGCAGCACCTGCCTCCAGCAGCAGTCCAGAGCCTAGCGCACCTCTTCAACAAAATTCTCCGGCGGAAGAAGTACCCAGACGGCTGGAAGGAGGCAGAAGTTGTGGCGATACCCAAGGCTGGGAAGGACCACACCTTCCCACAACACTACAGGCCCGTGTCGCTGCTGCCAGCTGTCTCTAAGGTATTCGAGCGGCTACTCCTGAGGCGACTGATGGTCCATGTAGATAGGCTGCAACTAATCCCCGCAGAGCAGTTCGGCTTCCGCCCAGAACACTCAACAACGCACCAGCTGATGCGAGTGGTGGAAGAAGCGACCGACGCCTTTAACAGACGCCGGTACTGCGGCTTGGTACTACTCGACGTGGCTAAAGCCTTTGATACCGTGTGGCATGTGGGTTTACTACACAAACTGAAAACAGCCGGCATACCAAAACCCTTCGTGCTGCTCATAAGAAGTTACCTGTCTAACAGGAAATTTAAGGTCAAGGTCGAACGCTATTTGTCCACGTTGAGGAAAATCCGAGCAGGGGTGCCACAGGGATCGGTACTGGGGCCGGTGCTATTTATCATTTTCACATCGGATATCCCCAGACCGATATACATCATGTCAGCCTTCTATGCGGACGACACTGCATACTTCACATCATCATGGAGCATACAGGTCATCTGGCAACGCCTACAGGCAGCGCTGGACGAGCTAGAGGAGTGGGCGACCCTGTGGCGGGTGAAGATTAACACCACCAAATCCCAAGCGGTGGTCTTCTGCAGAAGAGGCTTACCACCACGGCTGGGCCTACAACTGTTTGGGGAGCAGATCCCCCAAAAGAATGCCGTACGCTACCTTGGCGTTACCCTGGACCAGCGACTGACGTGGCGGCACCACATCGAGGACGTCAGGAGCAGGGTCAACCAAAGGTTGGGGGTCCTGTACCCAATTCTCAACCACAATTCATCGTTGCCTCCACGCTGCGGTGTCCGAGTCTACCAGGCGCTCGTTCGCCCAGTAATCGAGTACGCCAGCCCAGTGTGGGCCTACGCCGCCAAGACCCACATGCGGAAGCTGCAGGTGCTCCAGAACAGAGCTCTGAAGAGAGCACTGCATCTCCCACTGAGATTTCCAACGGCGGACCTGCACCAGCTGGCGCAGGTACCCACACTCCCTGCGAGGATGGCAGCCACGGCGGAGAAATTCTTCACCAAAGCAGCGTCATGCAGGAACCACCTGATCAACGAGTTGGGCGAGTACGACACTGTAGGGGCTGAGGCACAAGAGACCAAAATCGATCTTCGATCCAGGTTAGTGCTCAACACAGTGACGAAGAAGTGCACCCCCCCTCCCCCCAGTGGCAGAAATCCGTGTGAAACTATCTAGTGCAGTGAGTCAAAGAAAAGAAGTGCCCCCCCCCCCTTCCGCCTATCGCAGAAATCTGTGTGAAACTATCTAGTGCAGTGAGTCAAAGAGTGGAAACCCATGATCCTTGACTACAATCTGTTCCACAACTGTGGACCTAGTATATAAGAATTTTAAAGTACTAATAACCATAAGATAATTTTGCAAACATATAACTCTGACAATGTGTTAATCAATTGCACGAAAGCAAAGCCAATGCCTAAAAACGTAATGATAATTATAACCAAATTGTAAAAGCAGGGGAAGATGTCATCAACAGAATGACAGGCACCCCTACTCTAGTCCCGTCAACTCCAGTGGAGTTGACAGTAATTTCGTGTGCTGCTGTAATCCAGTCTAGGCGGCGACAGTCGGTTTGCGACAGTTAGAAGAGACCTGACACCAGTTGTAGACAGCAGAACTAGCAGTCAAAACGTTGTGTTTATACAACACCATCTGGCTGGACACCCGAAAGGATTTTATTTCAATAATTCCACCATTTTCACAGACGATGGTCGCAAGAATCATCTGATGAGTCAGCATGTTCGGCGGAGCACAGCACCAACTGTCTTAGTGTGGATTGATTTTTGTCACACAGAACAGGCACACTCTGCTGTAGAGTAGCACAGTGCAAAATCAGAAGTATGGAGGTCATTAAGGTTGGCGTCCCAGCCCGTTTCCGTCAGTTCGATTCAGATGATATTTTGTGCAGATATTTTTGTCTTTACATTGCGGCACTGCTTTTTGGAAGTGAGAATTTTGTCAAATGTGAGTTCTGTGTTAGAAAGTCATTCCGTTTTAGAACCCTGGTCAGCTTTTTTTTGGGCATTTATTAAGCAGGTGAAATTCGGAAACTTCAGTTTGTGTAGGGAGTAACTTTAAATAATTTTTCAAGGGACAGAGAGCTTTTGAAAGTATTTTTCCCTCGCTTTCAGGACTGTATAGCGTAATCTGCTCTTATTATGTCGGTGGTATTCTATGATTAGTGGCAACGGAATAATAACGAAAATAAGTTGTTTAGGTTATTCCTTCCTTGTATTCACAAGAATTTCCCTATTTTCATTTGAGCTCTTGGTTAATTTTACAATGCATGGAGAAAAAGAAAGCTCTTCTAATATTTGTATGTATATTGCAGTTCCATACTGATTGCTGACAGGCTGTACAACTGAATGTGTATTGCAGCAGCATCGTTACCTGTTTCTCTCACTATTGCTGAAAACTGTGTACCCTCGACTCAATTATCAATATCCAACTACTTATGTACGCGGAAGTTCAAACGAATCACTCCTCTGTGCTCACAAACCACTTTATATCCTCTCGCAAACACGCATCACGCCAGAGCCGGGCGCCTTCTCTTGACGATTTACGACTCTTTCATCTGGCTTAACGCAAACATCCGGAAATACTCCTCAAGTAGCTGTCAACCCAAACATTTTCTCGTATGGAAACTGTTTGATTAGACAATTCTCAGAAATATTACTCATATCTTCACAATATTTTTCAGTGTCCATTGTCGGCTGCTCCAGACGTGATATATTGAGCAGCTATTGTAAGACCATCAGCATTAATGAAGGATAACAGCCGTTGTCTGGAAGTTGACGGTTAGTAGAGATATTGAAAAGTGCTTGAGGAAGTTCACTGCCTTAGGAGGGCCATCCTTGGGTTACACTGACGGCTTCTAATATTCTGGAAGCTGACTGCCGCTGGAGAGTTCATTTTTCTGTGAAGTTTGTACACGCTTCCAAATAACGAATGTCCAATTTCCGCATGATCTCGTAAGTAATATTATTTAAAAGGCTAAAAACTGCACCCATGTGTGTCGTCTTGAAATATCGTATTACTCGTATCATAAAACTCTTTGTTTCGGTTGCTTCATCGCTAAAGGAACTTCATCTAAGGATATCGAAAGTTTATAAGCTGCCCGTCCCTTCACTTTCAGCACTAAATAATTGGGTGGTTTAGTTAAAAGTTGAAAATGGTCCATTTAAAAGTATGCTTACACTCAACTGGGGTAGTCAACCGTGTACATATACATTGAGAAAGTGCAATAATATAAAAGCTGTTTCAAATAGCTGAGGTGATAGGCGTATCAGGAAGAAGGGTATGGCGCATTTTACATAAAAAATAAACTCCAGAAAGCATGGCACAAATACGGATGCAAAATTTGTTAAATGTTGGGCAAGTATAAATTTGAAAACGAAGTTCCTGCTAAGGTAGAGACCGATTTAGTTATGAGCCCATCAATTTTGTGTTCCAGTTTGTTACTGTGGTTGAGACGAGGGTCCACAACTGCACTCCAGAAATGAGGCACTATTCAATACATAGCTTAGGAGGTTGTTAGCTTATTTTATCGCTGTCTGTAGTGCCTAGATGCAAAGTTTAATATTGTTTTTCTAGTTGAGCACCTTATGTTTGCGGATGGAATTTCACACAGAAAGAGCTGAAGAATGTACTTTTTCAAGCCACGGAAAAGCAGTATGTCGCAGTGCACTAAGCAAGAATTCATTAACAAGTAAATATTCACAAAATCTATGTTAACATGATATTTCGATGTTCATATTGAACTTGCAAAGCTTCATAGTGGTTGGAAGCCAGTCAATCTGCACCAGAACAGGTGAAATCGATTGCATCTGTCAGAACAGTCATTACCAGCATTATTTGGGAAGCAAATGGAATTAATTGTATTGATAGTCTTGAAATTTAAAAACAACAATTGGCACAAAGTGCGCATTTTTTGGACCAAGTTAAAAAAATCGTAAGAAGACCAAGAAAGAGAAACATCTTTGAGCAGAACATTGCATCTGCCTATGAGGGTACTTTGACAGTAAAGAAACTGAGAGATGCGCAGTACGAATTGTTGATAGATTCATCCCTTTCATTAGATTTTTCCAGCTGTTACTATCAAGGCAAAAGGAAATTTAAAATTTTTATAAATTAAAATATTTCATTTAAAATCAAGTGTTAGCACATATAGATGGAAATTGCATGACAGCAATGGAATCCATTCATTGGAAGAATGTTAAATTACAGGACTATATATAGAGATAATATTTTTTATTAAAAATTTATTTCCCTTCCAACCCAACAACTTTCAACTTGCCCTTGTTAACTGTATATTAAACGTCTATTTTTTATGGAGAAATTGGAATTGATTTTTGACACTTTCTTATATCGCCAAAAGTAAAAGTACTTTCTTTATCTCCTTAGAGCAGATTTACGACCGTCCTGGAATTGTTATCTGTTGCTTCTATGAAGCATTCACTTTCGCAGCTGCGGGAGGCTCTGAAACTAGCACATGACTCTATCGATTCTATTTCCTTCCAAGCTTAATACATTTTTTTCTTCTTTTTAATGATTGATTCTGTGTTCATATTATCTGCCATTGTTTCTGGATGAAAGAAGATCTCTTGCATTGTACACGATTACTATCTCAACTGTGTAGTGTATATTGTTTATCTCTTTAAAGTGAATAATGCTAGATATTCTTTCATTACTACAAGTTTAAAAGTGTCAGGGACAGTATATATCCCTGTCTAACATTTGCTAGTATGTTGATTTATTCAAGTGGTCTCCAACTATTATCTGTGATGATTGTTAATAGTACAGCATTTCTTTTGATGTCTCAATAGTAAATATTGCAACCAACTAAGGCTGATGCGATGTTTAATATTCCTCATTGTCATGGGATATTCAACAATAAAGTGAATCATTGAATGGAGACAGGTCATTTAAGAAAAAAAAATATTTGGATACACAATAAGGCAACCCAGTGTTTCATTTTATACTTTGATCATTTTTATCTTGTACATGTGTTTATCAAACATTTAACATGAATTTATATTTTTTTATTAAGAGAGATTTTCCTCATTACAGAGGTTTTACTCCAACACAACAATAAAAACTTGGAACACAGATGTTGACTTCATCTTCTCAAAATATTTCTGCAGATATTTCAATCTTGTATATCTTCCTCTACTATACCAAATCTTCTCATTGCTATTTGTATGCTTTGAAGTGAGGTAAACATGGGCCATCCTCTTATCCTCATTCCTTTAATTTCCCATTCCTGTACTAGTTTTGGTATCCTAGTATCTTCCATCCTACTTACATGTCCATACCATTTCAGTCTTTTTCTTTCTATAACTTCGTACATTTCTTTTTTTACTTCCATTAGCTTTATTATTTCAGTATTTCTTACTTTTTTCCCCCCTTGATATTCTTGCTGATCTTCTCCAGAAATCCATTTATATTACTTTCAGCTTTTTAATATGTTTTTGGTTGATTGTCCAGGTTTCTGATCCATATAGGACTATACTTTCCAATAATGATTTAAATATACTTCTTTTTGTTCTATTGATAACATTCTTGCTCCATAGAAGTGAATTGAGCATCCCAATTACATTCTGTACAAAATTAATTCTTTTATTAATTTCCATATTCAATTTTCCTTATATTTATAAAATTGAACCAAAATAGCAAAAATTATCTACCTTTTTAATTTTTATTCCATTAATGCTCCAATTCATCAAGATCATTAGTAAGATATTCGGTTTTTTGATAGTCAATCTTTGAGCCCCATTTCTATATTCTTTTGACAGTTGATTACATATGTAATTTGCATCCTTACCATCTTGTGGTATGACGACTTTAGCAAATAGTAAATGATGTAGATATTTTCCACCTATTATTTCTAAGCCCACTCTATTACCCTTTTGAGACCATGTTCTCAAACTAACATCAATATAAATTTTAAATTGTATTGGTGACAGGGCACCCTTGCATGTAGACTTTTACTTGTTTTAAATTTTTGTGATAATCCATAACCAGTTTTTATTTGGCATGTGTAATTTTCGTAAATTTGTTGTATTATTTTAATTAAGTAGTTACCTATATGTCACATACATAATGCTCTCTATAGCATATTTCCTTTGGACAATATTGTACACTTTTTCTAAATCTATGAAAATTAATTCGAATTTTTTGATTTTTCCTTGTATTTTTGCAGAATCTATTGTAATGTGAAAATGTGGTCTATACATGACTTATCTGCATTAAACTCACATTGTTCTTCTTGATTGTTTTTAATCTACTTTTTATTAGTTTGGCAAATATTTGCATCAGTGAATTCATAACACAAATTCCACAATAATTTGAACATACTTTGCAGTCTGCTTTCTTGAATATAGTAGTAATATGACCTAATGTCATTTCTTAAGGTATTGAGTCTCCATGTAATATTTTATTTAAAAATTTTGTTACAAGTTTTACAACTTTGTCACCACCATATTTCATAATTTCCAAATTGATTACCCGTGGCCTAGGAGATTTGCCATTTTTTTCCTGTTCTCAAGCATTTCTTCTTCTGAAATTTGAATGTCATCACTTTCCTGCTCATTGTCTTCTCCTCCTTCTAAGTATTCTTCTCTCCCTTAATTCAATAATTTTTGAAAATATTCTTCCTATTCCCTTGGCTTTATCAACTCCACATTACTTTTCCCTTTTGTTCCTTGTTGAAGTCCTTTTAATACAGACCATGCTTCTTTTGATCCACAAATCCCAATTTACAATTAATATCTGCATATGTTCTTTACCATATTTCATTTTTTGCTATCCTTATTTTCGTTAGCGTTTCATTCCTCTTTTCCTTATAAAAAGTCCTTGTTCCTTCTTACTTATTACTCAGTCAGTGATTGGAAGTATTCCTCTTTTCTTTTACTGCTTGCTCTATTTCATTTGCACATGTTCTTCCATGTATTTCATTTCTTGCTATCCTTATTTTCCTTAACGCTTCATTTTTCTTTTCCTTATAAAAAGTCCTTGTTTCTTCTAACTTATTACTTCAACCAATGATTGAAAGCATTCCTCTTTTTCTTTTACTGCTTGCTCTATTTTTTTTTCTGACCACCCCTCTGCTTTAAATTTGTGTTTCTTTTCCTTTATGCCCAGCATCTATACTGTTATTTTTGTCATGTTAAATTTTATGTTCTATATATCTGCAGTACTTCCATCAAATGATTCATCTAATATACTTCCCATTCTAGCAACAAATAAGTTTTTATACTTTTATCCTTGTAAGCTATCAATGTTATAACATTTATTTTCATCCTTCTCAATGTGATTCGCTACTGTTGCAATGTTGTTACTTCCTTTGATTTTCTATGACCAAAAACATTTCATTTTTACCAGATAGTGATCTGGTCCACACTGGGCTCCTCTGTATGATCGTACATCACTTGCCTTTCAAGTGTTTGTGTATCTAATGATACTGCAATCTATTACAAAATGTTTCCAGGTATGTTTGTGAATATCTTTGTGTTTGAAAAATGTATTTGTAATTTTTAAATTAAATTGTTCACATAATTCAATTAACCATCCTCCATTATCATTACATTATGCTTCTCCGTGTTTTCCCACTATCTTCCAAGATTTTGTTGTTCCTACTCTTGCATTCATGTCCTCCATCAAAATAAATTGTTTCATTCATGGGATTTTTCTATGGTTTCTCTGAGAGTTGTGCGTAAATTGTCTTTCTACCAGTCTATTACATCATTTGTGGAACATACACCCCAATAATCACGATCTCCCCGACAAACAGTGTCATTTTAACTACAATACGTTCACTGATAAATTCCGAATTTGTGATCCTTTCTTCCCATTTTTTCTATATCATGATGGAAACTCCAGTTGTAGCCCTTGCATCTTTGGGTACATAGTTACCAAGTTCTTCCTCTCCTCTACCTTTTCTCTTAGTTTCAGAGAATACAGTAACATCCATCTTTAATGTGTAAAACTCTGTGGGCAATATATTCACTTTTGTTGAAATTCCTTGTACATTGTAGCATCCAAAAGTCATTTTCCTGTTTCCATCGCCGTTCGTCGTACAGGATCTAATTTTACGAGGAATATTGTTTGGTTTTTAGAATTTCGTATTTTTTATATGAGTGGGGAGCTGGCCCACTGCAAAAAACCAAACTGTAAGGACCAGGTAATTTTATAAGTTTTGTTTTAGCTAGTTTTGTTCCACCACGGGTATTCTATTCCCCAGCACCCACCATATCTGGTGGGCATTCCCCTATCAGCCACTTGGGGAGGCGCCCGATTAAAGACTAGCAACTCTACATGGATAAGATGAATTTATTTTCAGTGAAAATCTACATATTGAATCTATTCATTGGGATGCTAAGCGATTATTTGTTGTTTTTTTTTAAATATTTACTTTACTATGTTTCTAAGTAAAGCCAGTGGGAAATTAACTCAGGTTTCATATTGAAATCGATTTTCTGCTTAGTTGTTAGGTTTTTAGTATAAATAATATTTTTGATCAGTCATGATTCATCAGTTAGTAAATATTGAGTTGTTCTCTTTTAATAGCAGTGCAGTTCGTTACTTAAATGTTGTACTATTACTTATAACAATGAAGTATATGAAATAATAATTTAGTCTACTAGTTGTAAACTTGAAAACATATGTATGACTTGCAAATTAACATACTTCAATAGTGTATAAATTTGTCACTACATAATACTATGCATGTTTCCCTGTTTCTAGGGTTTATTGTCGCTACAAAACAAGCAGTTACAATCACGAGCAGCAACGTTCAATTAGTGAACTTCAAATCAACAGAATAAAGAAGGAACCAGCCATGACTTACTGCTGCAGTATTAGGAGTCATTTGGGTCAACACACATATTCATGTAAAAATTCCGGAAAATCTTATGAAAATTATTCTACACTTAGACAACACAAGAGGTTTCATTCCAGTGAACCCCAATTTTCTTGCGACACTTGTGGAAAGTTATTTACAAAGTGTAGAAGCTTTAAAAGACATCAACGGGTTCATTTGTGTAAACGCTTCTTTTCTTGTGATGTGTGTGGGAAATCATTTACAGTGTATGGAAACCTCAAACGGCATCAGCAGATTCATTCTGGTGTAAGACCGTTTTATTGTGATATTTGTGGAAAATCATTTTCACAGTCTGCAAACCTTAAAAGTCATCAGCTGACTCATTCTGGTGAACGCCCATTTTCTTGTGATATTTGCGGAAAATCATTTGGACACTCTGCAAGACTTAGAAGTCATCAGTGGATTCATTCAGGTGAACGGCCATTTTCTTGTAAAGTTTGTGGAAAAACATTTATTGAGAATAATTCTTCCCTTAGATATCATAAGGGGACTCATTTGGATGAACGTCCATTTTCTTGTGATGTTTGTGGAAAAAAGTTTATTGAGAATAATTCTCTTAAAAGACATCAGAGGATTCATTTGAGTGAATGCCATTTGTTTGTGAAATTTGTGGAAAATCGTTTAAACATCCTGGAAACCACAAAACTCATCTGCGGATTCATTCCCGTGAACGTCCATTTTCCTGTGATACTTGTGGAAAATCATTTACAGAAAATGGTTTCTTAAAGTCCATCAGCGAAGTCATTCAGATGAACGTCCGTTTTCATGTGATGTTTGTGGGAACGTTTTATGTATTCTGGGAATTGTACAAGGCATCAGTCAACTCATTTACGTGTACGCTCGTTTTGTTGTTAGGTTTGAGGAAAATTATTTAATCACTTTTGTTGTCTGAAAAAGTCATCAGCGGATTCAATAAATTTCACTCCCATCTTCCTGTGATATTTGTAAAAAATAGTTTATCGCGCATGGGAGTCTTACTAGCCATAATAATATTAACTTAGGTGATGGTCCATTTTGTTTTGATATTTATGGAAAAATGTATTATGTTCCGTGTATCTTAAATACTGTCACCTAACTTGATTAAGCTGACGCCAGTTTTCTTGTGAAAGTTTGGTAGAAAATCTTTCCTAGTTTGGATTGTCTTAAGTAGCACCATTTCATGCCATTTTCATGTATAATTTGTGGAAAATCTTTTGTATGTTTCATGATATCTAAAAATGCTTCAAAAGAGATGGTACCTTCCTCAAGTTTTCAAATCTCTCTTTTTCATA
>JARYHS010006964.1:6603031-6621915 GCA_031002005.1 Vandiemenella viatica
AACTGTAAAGTATAAGCCTTATCTAGAAACTAAAATAGGATGGCTTAATCTTACCTTGTTTGCAAAAATGAGGAAGGAGGATGTGTGGAGTCCTGATGCAGATGAAGCCCAGTCAAATTTTTAAATATTTGTCGGCAGTGCATACAGACATACGATGGGTAGGACACAGCTGTGAGATGTTCAAATACATGTTCTGTTAGAGAACTCCAAGATAAAAATAACTTTGCACAAATAGCACATACAACTTGAAATTCTCTCTCTTGCTTCAAATAAGTTTCACTGTTATTATAAGGTGTATGGGCACACAATGTTGGCAGATCTGACAAAATGAAACCACGCTGTTCACAAATATACTGTGGAGTGTTTACATATAATTCATGGCAGAACACATGTCTTATTAGCAAATCCCTTGTGTTGTAAACCTACAGACATTTAGCACACACAAACTGCAGTGGCCTCGTAGCAGATGTGTTTTCTACCATACCAGTATCCTCTTGGTCAAGACACCGGGCTAGGCTTTGATGAAATCTAATTGTTACCCTGCAAAGAGAAAATAATTAGATCCTTTGCTAAGGATAGGCACTAAAATTTATGGGTTAAGTTACATACAGGCACATGACGATACATTAAAAACCAATTACAGTTCCATATACCAGATAAATGTTAAACTGCTACACTTTATACAAATGAAACAGGAAAATAGATTTTAGGATATATAAATGACAAAGGAAAGGGAAAATGACTCATCACTCACCAAAGATGAAGGTTGCAACAAATGAAAAACATATATGATGAACACAAACAAATACAACATTTCGGTTTTCATCTTATTCATGTAATAGAAACAGAGTCAAGTAGTTCAGGAGGTGTGCACATGCCGAACTTTATCATATGACTACATGAATTAGCGGTATGTCAGGAAAGACAGATGTTATATATATATATATATATATATATATATATATATATATATATATATCACAGGTGGTCATAAAAGTAATGATATAACAACAGGGTCAGGAATATTAAAATAACAGTATATAAATAAATAACTTAATTAGTTAAATGATAATACCAATAATAATGAGTGATGGATCAAATGACGGAATTTTATTGGTTGTTGATGCCAGGTGGGTGTCTGGTATCCAGGATATTTTACAGCTGCCACAAAATTCCATACAAAACTACCCCACCCCTACATCCTTGCTGTCTGTGGCAGACATGTCTGTTCTGATTGAATCTCTCTCCCCGTACTAATAGAACCTATCCCAAGCCCTTATTTCCTGCTCTTACTCAGCAGATCTTGCACATAAACAAATCTCCCATGCATCCTCCCTGTAACCACTCCCGCCCGCACCTCCAAAATCAAACCATAGCCATGACCTTGTGGCCCAGTTCTTGCCTGGCCTCAAATCTGTCAATCAAATTACAACAGGGGCATGACTTCCTTCTCTCCTTTCCAGAAATGTGTACTCATTTACCAAACATTTTACCAACTATCCCCCATACATGTTTCAGCAAACCACCTAACCTCAAAAACATTTTGGTTCACAAATACCCACCAGACTCCAAAAGTACAATATGGTTCTTCGCTGTACAATAGACCTGCCTGCAAAACTTGCAACATGCATCCTCCCACTACAACATATTCCAACCTTGCCACAGGGGCACCTTCCCCCTCATTAGACATGCCACATGCTCCACAACAGATATTATACCAGCTAACCTGCTGCAACTGCACTATTTCCTATGTAGGCCTCACTACACAGCAACTCTCAGTCAGAATGAATGGCCACAGACAAACAGTACACACCAGCAACTTATACCTCCCAATACCAGAACATGTCAATTATCACAATTCTAACAATCTCAATGACTGTTTCACCATGAGAGCTATCAGAGTTTTCCCTGAAACCACCACTGGTTCAGAACTTTGAAGATGGGAACTTGCATACCAAAATATCCTGGATACCAGACACCTAACTGACCACAACCACTGAGAAAATTTTGCCTTATGACCCATCACACATTATTATTAGTATATCATTTAACTAGTTACAAATTTCTTCCAAAACAAATTTATTTATTTATATACTGTTTGTTTTAATATTTCAGACCCTTTTGTTATATTATTAATTTTATCACCACTTGCTATATATATATATATATAAACATCTCAGTCTTTCCTGACATATCAATAATTCATATGTTATGTTACAAACTTCAGCATGTGCACACCTCCCTAACCACATGATTCAGTTTCTATTACATGAATAAAGTGGAAACCGAAGTATTGTATATGTTTGTTTCGTCATATCTGTTTTTCACTCGTTTTGACCAACTTTGGTGAGTGATGAGTCATTTTCCATTTCTTTTGACATTTACATACACGTTATACTAAGATACATTCGTTACGTATTGTATCTTACTAAATAATTATGTCTCTGAAATGTTTGAATTCTAAAACACTTAACCAGATACTTTATTTTACAAAAAAAAATCACAAAAAATATTACGAATTCCCAATTTTAACTTGATGAAAGTCTCAGCAATCAAAGATAAGGATGTCTCTATTCTAACATTTTAATACAACCATGACTCTTAATATTAAAAGTGGTTACAGGTGTAGAGAACAGTAAATGGAGCTAATAACATACTAATAACTGTACGGTCTTATACTCCTACGGTAAAAGTGATCATATATGTCTCAAATACAATTATGAACATCTGTAATGATGCCTAATCTAATAAGCACAGAAAGGCTGGCAACCATCAGTAGCTATATATGCCAAAAATGTATCACAGGTTATACCACCACATCCCACAGGGGTATCATGTAAAAAATAGATCTTTTCAACCAAAATGCTTATAAGAACTGGTTGATGTGTTTATAACAAATTTTGTTGTCCCCAGTTATCCAACTCTTGAGTGAATGCCAGGAACAAAAACTGTATCAAGAAGACAATTTTAAGGAAAAGCAGTGAATAGAATCCTCGGGTATGCAAATCTTAGCAGCCAGTTTGCTTAATAAATATTATTGGAAAGATACAACAGATAAGCTCTTAAAAAAAACATTTAAAATACAGGGTGCAAATAAAAATGTAGCCCAATCAACATAAAACTTAAGGGACATGTCAAAAAAGGAGTGTATAAATCAGTGTATGGAAACAAACAAAAACATTACTGTGGATGTCTCAGGAGGAATTGGATAATCTATCATGGCTTCCATTTTTGTGCAGATGAGAGACAGCTTATGAAGAATTTATTTAACTTTTCAGGAGTTCTACAGATACAGAAATATACCATCACTAAGACCCTAAAAAAGAATAAACACAAAACTACGCTTGTGGTACAGTATTCTGGAACGTAGAAATGCTTGAAACAATTACAGAATTGTTGAGTTAATTCGATTTCATTGACAATTTTTTTGTAACCAGTGAAATTTTAAACAAGAAGCTGATAACACAGTATTCATCTATTTCAACCAGTGGTTCAATAGTGTGAAACTGGGTTTAGATATACAATAGATAAGAAACACCCTATAAAAACAAGGGGTAACACAATTTTTACAAGCCCTAGGTGCAGGTAACTAGAACCCAAGTTAAATAAATATTAAAAATTTTGAAACATATCAGGAGAAGGAACACATGATGGGCAAAGTCTAGCATGTTATACCTTGATAACATTCAGCCCAACTGCTACGTTTAATTACATGCATAATATGAATATTATAAGGTTTCTAACGATATATATTTCTTCTTAAACAATAAAACAGAGTAAAAATTAAGACAGAGTTTAATTTTTAATATAATTATATGCCGTACCCTAAAGTTGATCCATCAGCACCATAAATAGCAGTGTCTGCCACCGCCGAGTCTATTAGCTGTGTGATGCCCGCAGTCAGGTGCGGTGGTGTCCTGCTGTCCTGGGGGTCCTCCCGGGCCCCGGACCTTGACAGCTCTCTGACCATGTCGCCCCCAACACTGGCTCCACATGCCGCTGCCTGGTGTTGTGCAGTACTCGAGCCACTGTCTCTCACCGCCTCCAGCCGCTGTCTCACAGACGAGTTCCTTTCTCCCACAGTGGTGTCTGCTACAGCCGAGTCCAGTGGCTGTGCAACACCCCCGTGGCCCACATCAACCCCACCACTGGCTCCGCGTGATGTTGTCTTGTACTGCACAGCACAAACGTCACTGTTTCTCACTGCCTCTAGCAGTGGTCTCGCAGACTTGTTTTCTCCTCCTGTAGTGGTGTCTGCCACTGCCAATACCAGTACTTGTGCAACTGACATGTCGCCTGCTGCCGACAGCAGCTGGAGCGGTGTCCTGCCAGCCTTGTCCTTGCGTCCACCTGGGCCCCGAACCTCAAGAGCTCTCTCGCCACGCCGGCCCCGCCAATGCCTCCACACGCCGCCGCCTCGTGCAGCGCAGTCCACCCGTCGTTCTCTCTCGCCGCCTCCAGGTCTGCCCCCGCATCCAGCAGTAATCCGCACGGCGGCGGCCCTGGCCGTGCCTCGAGGCCCACGTGCAGGGGCGTCGACGAAGAACTGTCGACAGCGAGTGTAGCCAGACCCGGGCGGTGCTGCAGCGCCATCCGCAGCAGGTGCAGGTGTCCCGCCCGACACAGCGTACTCATGAGAAGTGGAGCTTTCTCTGGAGAGTCCAGCTGGCGGTTTATAACCTCCAGCTCACTGCAGCTGATGTCACCAGCCTCCAGTAGAGTCTCAAGGAATTGAGGAAATTGCATAATTGGTCTGGAAAGCACTTCCTCTTTAGACAAAGTGCTCAACAACAGTTCTGCTGTCTCTTCCATTGGATACCTGGACAAAAAAAAAACATGTAATGTATATCACACTTTAAAGAATAAATATCATCACTGCCCAAAGCATAAATTCGTTTATCCTGCAGGTCCAAACCCTTAAAAATTTAGGCTTATGGTAGCTTACTAGTGTTGGACTTGTACACAGATCATTTATTTCTCTACTGTGAGCAGTAATATCTCTAATGTTACTGTAAAATTCGCAATTTCATGTGGTGCAAGTGTCAGTAATTTATGTGTAGTGCGACTATTGTCCTACTTTATCAGTTGATAATTTTCTTAAACTAGCTTGCCTGGCATGCATTACAACGGCTCTTTTTCTGATAATAAATCCCGTGCCATAGAAATGGGTTTTCGCTATAAGCCAACTTACTTCTTATAACAAATATGATTACAAGTGGTTATAAAATGAAATTAAGTGTGTCATATTAATTACTAAGTAATAATAATGCCTTTCCTGATAGAATATTCTTACAACGTGCCAGCATGTGATAGACAATAGAGGTAAAATTATTTCCTAAATGCCATATTACACACTTGTGTGTGATGTATAAAAATGAATAATAATTAAAATTGGCATAAAGCATTATTTTTATATGATACATTATTACTAACATATATTATTATCAAAATCTTGAGCATGGCAGCATCACAGCAATGGTATTTCTTCAATTGTAAAATGAAACACAGCCAACCTGTTGCAATATTCATTGAATTTATAGTTACCGGTTTTGACCCGCCTTAAGGGAGTCTTCTTCAGAACCTGTGGATGTTGTACATTAATAGTGCCTCTGATGTTAAGCTTGGAGTTATATACATAAAAGTTTGTGCATACTCACTTGTTAAAAAATATTACATAAATCTAAAAAACTCTTCTCAATAAAATAGTACATTTTGTAAAGTCACACATTAAAATACATTTTATAGCTATCCAACCGGCAGCCAACGTGTATCACAGAGCCAGCAACACATCTAACCTGGGCAGCAGCTTACTGCCGACTAGCTTGTACGTTGTGGCGGTAACTAGGTTAATGGCAGATGTTTGATATGCACAAAAATAGAATTTTGAGGAGATAATACATAAAGATAATAATCTACTTAATGATCAGATCCACCTTGCTAACAGGCAATTTTTTGAGAGCCTCTCACCCATACTCATAACTCAATAATATGACACATTGGACAACAATTGATCTCCTCAAAATTCTATTATTGTGCATGTCAATCATTTGTATAACTAGATGCTGTTCAATTTTATAACATCTGTTCCATCCATGTGTGGGTCACAGGTGGCGCCATCTGCCATTAAACTAGTTACCGCCACAATGTACAAGCTGTCGGCAGTAAGCTGCTGCCCAGATCAGACGTGACACTGGCTCTGTGATACACGTTGGCTGCCGGATGGATATCTGTAAAATATATTTTAATGTGTGACTTTAGTAGAAAATGTACTATTTTATTGAGAAGAGTTTTTAGATTTATGTAATATTTTTTAACACATGAGTATGCACAAACTTTCATGTATATAACTCCAAGCTTAACATAAGAGGCACTAATAATGTACAATATCCACAGGTTCTGAAGAAGACTCCCTTAAGGCGGGTCGAAACCGGTAAACAATAAATTCAATGAATATTGCAACAGGTTGGCTGTGTTTCATTTTACAAATATTATTATAAATTGGTTACAGTAATATTATTACTGCAAACAGTATTTGCAACTAACACTCTGATTTAGTGAAAGAAAATTGTTCATTGTTGTGGGGACAGTTTTTGAAATTATATTTCTAATCATAGGGGAATAGGGTATTTGACTACTTCTTAAAAATAGTTTTAAACTTGTTTATTGGTTACACCTTATTCACCAAGTGAAGAGATTTTTTGACAAAAGTGCATTATTTTGCGAAAAATTCAAAGTTAAAATTTAAAGAATTTAAAAGCCCGCCAAAACGCTCATTTGCTGCCTGGCGCGTGTAACGGCAGTCGTGACGTCACCCGTCTGTAAACGCTGCCGCTGGGAATGGAGCGTTTCCTATTACCCAAGTTTTCAACTATTTTTTATTGTTTGTTACTGGTTATTTCTTGTTATTAATGAAGGTTCGTTTTGAATATAAAATCGAAAAGCCTACAGCGGAAAAATATTGAAAGTAGACGCCTTATTTGTGGGCCTAGCTAAAGAAACAACCACTGAGTTTTATTCTATGGAGCTTAAAAATGTAACAACTTTAATTTGATATTACAACAGAGTCACTTACGATTTTCTGTGTAATCTCATTTACACCTTAATTTCGTAGAGTAAATGTAATACGTTGTTTAAGGCGAGAATTATTAGGGTTGGTCCTGAGGTTTGATCCTCGCTTCGGAATATTTTCAGTTGGTTTTCTTTTGTCATTTTCTTTGGATACTAGTTGCTGTTGGTTACATTGCATAATAATTTTTTCCCGAAAATCCACCAGAAAATCAATTTAATTTTTCTTTTCTTTTTCCTGAAGGCTTCACAAATTTTTGGATAACAAGCGAATTACAACCATTTGAAACAACCAAAGAAGATTTCAAAAAGGAAATTAGACGTTACTTGCACACCGAAAAAAAGTCTTTGTTTTTTTTTTTTCCAATGAATATGACATGCACATTAAAAGTAAATATCGCCTAATAGACGCAATTATGTCAGGAAGGTAACCTACAGTTGTATCGTCACGTAAAAATTCCAACGAAAAGGACACAAAGCTTTCCGGAACTGTTGCAAGATTAGCATGAAATTTCTACATGTGATGTCACTTCTAAAATAAATTTCATTGTTCACGGCCGTGCACCTATATTTTTTGCATGATATTCTCTCTCTGGTAAGTTTAAAAATAAAAACTTTTCATGTATGGTAGCAATTTGTTTCAAACACTTGCATGACGCTTAGCAACTATTATGAATTCTTCGAATAAAAACATGGTAGTGCAAAAAACAGTAAACAAATACCGAAAAAAATTCACACAAAAAATATTATCCCAACCAAGGTTCTTCGAACGTAGGACGTTCTGAATTCCTTTACCACTCTTCAGTCACATAGCTATCCTGACACTACTTCATAATTGCTTCTCTTTATGTTAATAGTGAACACTTCACAGTTTCTTCATGTGAGATGAAGTGAAACGAGATAGGTAAATGAATAAACAAACAAATTCAGTTTTATTGACAAAAAATATTATTTATCCATAATCTTTATCTGCAATTAAGAAAAATGGCCCACAACATCCAGTTGTTCCGAGCGTGGTGAGTGAGCGGTTAACGCTCTGGCCTCGCATCCGGGAGGACGCCGCACAGTGTGATATTTTCTAAATCTAGAGGGACAAAAGTCAGTTTTGATAATTGTCTACGCAGGCAAAATTAGTTATTTATATTCAAAGTAGATGAACCATACTACTCGGAACAAAGGTTTATTTTCAACGAATTCACGCCTAACAATAGAAAAAATAGTTTGAACAATGGGCTTCCTGTGATCCACGGAACAAGTGCTTCAGTCGGCCGCGCTAATGCATTGAGTTTGGTCGATGATTACGCTGTATTTCTGCGTGTTAGTAGTGATTTATGTGTTGCTATTGCTTTTGGCGAGCTTCAAGGTAAGTTTACGCAAGATTTTTCCGTGATTCAATAGCATCATTAAAACAGAACGAGATTAATTTTTAATTAAAAAAAAAAACTACTGAGCCAATTCCATGTTGAGTTTTAGTTGATTATAAAACATTATACCGATCTCGTACTATATTTATTTGAAAGAGCTGCTTATTAGCTACAAGAAATACCTTAATTTGTTTGCGCATATTTGCGACACCCATACAACTTTTCTTTATTTTCAGCATGACTGCACAAATTTCGCGTACAGAATTTTTCGACGTATGGTTTGCTAACGCAAAACAATCAATCTCTAACTTTCAATTTAAATATAAATGAGTCTCAAATAGAATCTGTTACATTTTTAAGCTCAGTAGAATAAAAGTCATGTTTTTTTTTTCTATAGCCAGCCCTAACAAATAAGGCGTCTATTTTCGTTTTTTCCGCTGTAGGCTTTAACATAATGTTCTCGATTTTGTATTCAAAATGAAATTTCATTAATAACAAGAAACGACCAGCAACAAACAATAAAAATAGTTGAAAACTTGGATAATAGGAAACGCTCCATTACTAGCCGCAGCGTTTACAGACGTGTGACGTCACTCAAGCGACCACCAATCCTAGAGGGTTTTCTGTCACGTGACCAGAGGTAAGAAAAGTATAATTTTTATTTCGCTTTTTTATTAAAAATAATCCACTTTTCTTTTCAAAATTGATAAAATTAGCTTCCTGAAGCATTAATCTATGAGAATGAGTTCAATTTATAATATTTTTTTAATATTGTCAGATAGCCTATTATGCTAAAGATATATCCTCTCTTGCACTTCTAACAAATCTTCCTCTTTAGAATTGAAGATATCATGGGCATTGGGCACATTGGGGAGGAATTAATTCTTCATCACTGTCATAACAAATATCGCTTTGGTACTAATCTGAACAAATAAATTTCTAATTTCACCATCTGTCAGAGGCTTATTAGATAGCATCAGTCATCTTTTGGGGCAAAAGGCCCTGCAAAACTATCATCACTACAACTTATATTTCAATATTTTTTTAAACTAATAAAGCTATACATATGAAATCACTTGCCATTATAACTTGTTAATAACTTTTACTATATGCCAATACCAGCAGAGACACTGCCAACTGAAGGAGAGAGCAATGGATACTGACTGAGACATAACTCCACACCACACACTAGTGCATAATTAGCACTTTAGCGTTACATCTCACCATGTGATGGCGTGTGATTAGCAGTGAACATGTTAAGTCGATACACATACAGACAAAGAAAAAATAAATGAGTGACAGTGATTTTTATAAATTAAATTAATATTGAAAAAGTTTATTCTATTGCTTTGGTATATACAATACTTTTAGTCCTTAAAACAAGCCCATTGATTATATACAGCTGTAATAGTTTATGCAAAACAGAGCAATGTGGAAGCTCAATGATTAAATCTCTTTACTTCAAATATTTTTTTGGTCTGGTGTAAGGTTCAAATTCAGGTGGAAGCAGAAAATTTTAAGAGTTGTATATGATCAATTATTTATTTAATTTATCCCCTTCAGTAGGATCTAACCAACCTTCGGGTTGTGGACTAAGTTAGTTTTTTTATTTTTTTATTTTAAAACATAGAGAAAAATACGGTCTACAGTGTTTCTTAGATGCTGGATATAAAAGTTCTAATGTTTTATCCCATTTGATTGGATTGTAATAAAAAATTTCCATCAGCATCCACATTGGCGGATTTCCCTATCAATACAAAAACCGGAAAAGTTGCTTTTATAACTTAGTATTGATAGGGGAGAAGGGCAATAGTGTGTGCAGTTTTTTAAATTAAATAAAACACCATTTTTCATTTATTTTGAAACATCTGTATGCAGGATCAAATAAAAACTATAGATTTTTAAATTTTTAAGTTCGAGTTTCTTGGTTGTCAACTATCCAGTCAAAATTAGTCCAACACCATTTGACAGGAAATGTTTTGGGCTCTCAGAATATCACAGATATCCCTATCCAGTTTGGTTACAATACCTTCCACTTTCGAGATATTTGAGAGCAAATTTTGCTTAAGGGAGATGGTGGGTTTTTGTAAACCAAAGAAATGTAGGAAATATTTTTCTCACCATTTTAATGATAACATATGTCAAGTTACATCAAAATCGGACATAAACAATGGGTTTTTATAAAGAACATTTACGAAAATTAGGGGAGTAAAGGATAAGAAGGGTTTCATTTGGAAAACTAAATATTGACAGTATTTTTCACTTTGTTTTAAAATTAAAAAATAAAAATAATTTAGTCCCCAACCCAGATGGGGCAAACTAAACCATTGATCACATACAACTCAAAAATTCATGTTTCCACTGGAATTGGCACCTTTCACCAGACCAAGATACTTTTGAATTTAAGAGCCTTAACCATTATGCTACCAAACCACTATGTTTTTTTAACTAAAGATGAGCTAAATACTATCAAAGCCAGATAAAAACTATGAATGTTGGAAAAAACTGAGGGCAGGCATAAAGGAGGAGAGGGAAACCCAACTTAGATACTATTTTCCTGTTTGCTTTATAGTAAAGAAACTAACTTATTCCACAACCTGAAGGTTGGTTGAATCCTCCCAAAGGAGGTGCGCTAACCCATTGTGTCAAACATAGGACAGCCAGTTCCTTTCCTCCGGGGCCTACAGTTTAATGGAACCTGAACCACAGAATATCTGAGAGTTGCTCAGAAGATCAAATGCCACTCCTAAAAATTCCTGCTTCCCCGTGAATTTAAAACCGTGGCCTAAGACAGAAACTTCCATAAGTACTCCCATTAACTATTCACTTACAGACCATTTTGTTTTGAAGCATATGTGTACTATCAAAGTTGGATTACAAACTGTGGGTTTGTATGAACAATGTTGGCATAAATTACGGTGAGGAAGAGGGGTAAGGAAAAGAGTGGTTTCACTTTGCAAACTAAATGTAGACAATATTTTCCTGTTTATTAAAAAAACATTAAAAATTCTAATTTAGTTCACATCCTGAAGGTTGGCTGATTTATCCTGAAGGTGTACTAAGCTATTGTGTCACAGATAGGATGGCAACATCTTTTCCTCTGGGCCTACAATACAATATAGAATCGAAACCAAGGATCGGACACAACTCGTGGGACCAAATACCACGTTTAAAAAGCCTGTTAACCAGTGAGCTTCCAGACCACTCTTTATTTATTATTATTATATATGATGTAGAATCCCAACCCAGAACATGACAATGTTACTCATATGTTAATATCTAGCTCATAAAAATTCCTGCTCCCACTGGGATTTGAACCCAGGACCATAGACAGAAATGTTTGGGAAGCTAATGCTTTGATAACTGAGATACCAGACCAACCTATACTAAAGCACATGTGTGTTCAGTACTATCAAAATTGGATATAAGCTATGGGTTTGTGTGAACAATATTGGCATAAATTATAGGTGTGTAAAGGAGGAGAGAAGTTAGGACTTGTAAACAAAACACATACAGTATTTTTCTATTTGTTTTAAAGTATACATATGCAGTTTTTCATCAAAATATGATAAAATCTATGTATTTGTATGAAGGATATTGTAAAAAATTTTGGGAGTGGATGTAAAGGTGTAGAGGGGTGGCGTTTTGCAGACACAAGTGGACAGTACTTTCTATTTGTTTTAAAGTTTACATGTGCACAAGTTCCATCGATATTGGATAAAAACTGTGAGTTTTAAAAAAAAAAATACATTTGAATAAAATTGTGGGGTGCGTAGGGGAAGAGAGGGTGGTTTTTTATTTGTTTTGGTCAGAAACATTTGCAGGCACGCACAGAATAACTCATAAAAGGTTCATCATAATCAGATGAATGGTATAGGAACGCACAGAAGACGAACAAACCAACAACAACATTCATTTTTATGTATTACATGAGGATGCCATGTATTATGGGCCTTCATAATGAAATTTGAGAAAGTTAGTGCAAGCAAAGTTAGTGTGAGCAAATGTCAATTACAAACCATTAAGTGGAATCATATTAGGCGATCAAACTGCTCATGGTTTTAAGGCAGTTTTCTATAGTCATTTAGCCTTGTCAGCTTGCATTCAGATACACAAACTGTAGCTTTAAAAAGCTTACAAATTTCTGAGATATATATTAACGTCATCCCTCAGTTTAGATCATCTTTAACAAACTTTGTATAGTTAGGCCATAAGGACCAAGCAAATATCAACAGTAATATCAAATCAGAATGTGACGAAGATCATGTGCTGTAAAATTTATTAAGGAACAACATCGGTTCTAACATGTGTCAAACTATTTATTTAACCTCAACAACTAAAAAATTGAAATTAAAGGATTTTACCTGATGTAAAGCCACTTACATATGTAATGAAGTGTAACCCACTTTCGTTTATAATTTGCTTGGCTTATACAAGTATTTAGCAGATACTAACATTGTCCTGACCAATGCAATGAATGTATTGTATTGTACATATTTAATATATTTAAAAAAACTTCACATGTAACTTCAACAAGTGAAGAGGGAGGGATATTAAAAAAACAACTATAGACAATTGCAAAACAGTATCTAAGCAACATACAGCTATCGGAAAAGCATTAATAAATACAGACAAAACAACAGGATAGAAATCAGGTTACATCACAAATACAAAAAATTAATGTGTTCGCTGATAATAGGAAGAATGCCTTTGTTTACTAAATCACAATGTAAAGAGTTTCACATCGATGCATTGTAGTGGTCAACTACTGTTAAAAGCACAAACAACTTCAACAAACTTAAAATTCTTGAAAATTACTTTCAGGGTTTCTGTACAGAAATTTGCTCGTATCTTTCGAGTGATGAAAGAGGATATATTAAACTTTTGTGGAATATTTAACTCAAACGTATGCATGCATAATTAGCACTTATGTTACACTTGTGAAAATGGAAATTGATTTAATTTACGATTGTATAATGCCAATCCCATAACAAATACACATTTTTCCGAGTAATGGTTGGGGGCATCAACGAACTTTTCTTTCTCGAATTGTAAAAAGGAACGCAGGAACAGCTCGATTCCACAAACACCATAAAGACAGCAACGTACCTCCTGGTTGATGAATTCCACGTTTATTGCTTCCACACTACTGCAGTCTCTCGTGTTTCCAACGCGATATTGCAATACTACAGCAAACACACGCCTTAAGCCACGAAGCAGCTGACGACAAACAGAACAGACGCAAAGATACTGACGCGAAAGGAGAACATTCCACTCCTGGTTTACTGTACGATTTACATTACGCAATACAATTGGTGATTATTTCAAACTTTTCCTTCTATCCCCAAATTTTACAGACACAATAAAAATAAAAAAAATTACCATCACACCAGTAAGGAACTAACGGCGAAATTGCTGCAAATATTTCGAATAAACAAAATATTTAATATGAAACTGTAAAATTTGTAGCTGTAGTTATAGACATAATTTAAATTGGGGCTAGATTCTACCAATTTACTTAAGCGACTGAGTGCAGCCACAGTTGTAACTCGTTCAATATTAGCAATAGTTGCCCTCAGTGTGACGAAATTGGTTCATTTTGCTTATTTTCAATCCCTAACGCCAACTGCAATAGTCTTCTGGGAAATCCAACTCGAAGGGTTGAAAGATTCAGTACTCATTAATGAACAATAGATTTTATGAATGGATTACCAGTAAAATTTCTTGTTCAATTTAGGAACTTTAAGATCTGTAGCAGGGTATGGACATTAATTATCTAATTATGTCCTGTTTTTAATGATAGAGCTCTTGGGGAGAAATTAAATTCATACTCAGATTTCTGAGGTGAGAATGGAATGGTCATTATTGGTGGGGATTTAAATTTATCAGGTGTAAACTGGGTAGGAAATAAGATTAATAACACAAGGGAATGGAGATTTGCAAATATCTTAATAAGGGAAGGAAGATTTACACAAGTGGTAGAGCAAAACACGAGAGGACAAAATATTTTATATATATTCATAATAAACCCGATGATAACCTTGTGGGGTGTCAAGTAACCGAAGAAATAAGTTGTCATCAAGCAGTTCTGATGGATATTAGAGGATTCAGTGAACCAGCAGCCAAAAATTGAAGGGGGAAATAGGCACAATTATAAAAAGGCACAGATTTCGAATTTGAAGAGATATTTCAGAGAGCGTCTCAGCAAATGGAAGAAAGGCACAAGTACAGTAGAATCAAGGTGGGAAGAGTTCAAAGAGATAATAAGAAAGGGGGAAAAAATCTATTCCAAACAGGGTCGCCGTAAGCGGGCGTGTAAGGAGTGCACCGCACGCGGGCGGCACGTCGCGGGGGGCAGTAAATCAAGTGATAGACAGCCGCCGCCCGGCAATAGTCGCCATTCTATTGTCACCGCGACGAAATTTGCAGCGTATTGTTTAGAGAGCGACCTTTTTTTTTTAGTTCAACTGTTGCTTCGGGCGGCCGGCGAGGCAACAATGGGGGCGGCAAATAATGTTTGAAGGGGTGGCAATCTCTTTTGACCCGATTCGGAAAATTCCTAGATCCACCACTAGCTGTAGTTAGACAGGGGGCGGCATAATCGGTATGGCACTCGGGCTCTCAAACAGCTAGCGGCGGGCCTGATTCCAAAGCAGAACATAAAGAGAAGTAGAGAACCCTTATACTACAATAGGTAAGTGAGGAGGTTAAAGAGGTTGGAAAGAAGAGAACATAAAAGAGTTAAGAGACAGCAGGGTAGAATAGAAGATTTAAAATATCTGTATATGTATATACATATACAAAAGCGACTGAGTGCAGCCAAACTGATAGTGTAGCCCTAGATCTGTCAAAGGCTTTTGTCACAGTCAGCCATAAAATGGCATTAAATAAGGTAAAAACCAGTGTAGTGGATGAGAAAGGGATTTGCTGGGTAGAAAATTTTTATAAAAGGCAGACAACAGAAAGTTAGGGAAGTAAAAATGGGAGTGCCACAGGGTAGCGTATTGGGACCATTGCTATTCATTATTCTAATGATTAATTGTGTTGATTGTTTACTATTAGAAATTAGATTGTTTGCAGGTAACATAATTCTATATAAAAGGATCAAAACGGTAGAGGACTTAAACAGTTGTAAGGTGATCTGGACATGATATCTAGTTGGGTTGGTAAACATGAAATGTAGATAAATGAAAAGAATAGTCAGCTTATTAAACACACAAATAAAAAACTAATGTTTGATTATGATTATAAGGTGGGGAAAGAATTGTTTGCTGAAGACTTGAAATGTAAATGTCTTGGCATTACATTTGATAACAAACTTAACTGGGCAGGACACATTGGACAAGTAGGGAAGGGCGGGAATGGTTCGGATAGTTTTTTTAACTGAGTATTGTAGCTTTAATTTAAAATTAATATTTCGAAATGTTAATTGTTTTGAATCTATGGGGATTAAGATTTCTTAATTTCAATAGACTATGACTAAAATGATTTTAGTTTTTACATATATAGTTTCTTTTATTTTCAAACTTGAAAATTGTCGGAAGTCTCCCACTATGTGAGAGACAATGGACAGATTAAGGGGAGATACTGGACACACTAATACAAGATTAAAAATTGCATTTATTAATAAAAATCACAAAATAAGCATCACAAACTTAAAAAATACTTTTTAGTGTCTTTATTTTTAGAAGGAAATGATATTACTAGTACAAATAGATCACTCAGTTCCATATTTTTTTACCTTTCACTAGTGTCCGTTTGAGCAGAGGGAAGATTAAACATTACGTCATATGGAAAAAAGAATCTCTCTTCATGAGACAAAGTAAATGTGTATGATAAGTTCTTTCTTTTTAGAAACCTTACTATGTAACCTCCCGTGTCTTCTTCTTCAATTCTTGCTAGGTATCGTCATCCACTTGACGTTGACTTCCCATGAATGGGGTCAAAAGAAATTCCTTCCTCCCATTCCCCTGCTGATGAGTCTCCAATATTTGAAAGAACACTGATTCAGTTTCAGACAAAGAGTTGCTTGTTTGATTCGCATTCATGTGACCATGATTGTGGATACTGAGAGATGAGCTGTAGATTCTTTTCTGGGCGAAGTTTCAAACAGTTTTGAATAGGCTTAGGTTCTCTTCCGGAAATCTTTTTACACTTTTCTTTCGTGGCAGCAGTTTTATTTTTGCGGGGTGTCTATGGCAATCGTGCAACGTTCTCTCTTATGACCTTGGTTTGCCAATTTTCTTTCTTTAACCTTTGGAAAAGGTTGAATATTTTTCGGTGATATAATGCTAGTTGAGGGAGACAAGTTGCAGATCAAGTTCGAGGAGGAGTGCAGGGATCTGCACGTTGAGGGTGTTGCAAAATCCATCCTTTCATTTTTGTGGCAACCATCCTTCAACCGCCCGTCAGATGGATTTGTTTCAATTGGTAATGGTCTCTCAGTAACATAAGCCCCCAGGTAGTGTGCAGTTTCCCCGTTAGAATGGCACAATGCCAGTGGATTCAAAACCTTTCTTGATGTTTGAAGAAGTAGCATACTTGTCCCAGGCTGAATAGCATATGGAGGGAAAATAATAAATGCTGAGGGGTTGTCCAGGATGATTTATCATCCATGAGTCATATCCTTGCATTGAAGGACCTATAAATCCAAGTTTCCAGAGGTTGAAACTTATTTGTGCTACAGGGAGGAAAAGTAAGGACAAAAATGCCATTAATTTACAATAATCAAAACCGAGCGTGGTGGTGTAACAGATAGCGTTCTGGCCTCGCATTCGGGAGGACGGCGGTTCGACTACCCGTCCGGGCATCCAGATTTGGGTTTTCCATGGTTTCCCCAAATCACTCCAGATGAATGCCGGGATGCTTCCTTCAAAAGGCCATGGCCGAATTCCTTCCCATTCCTTGCCCCCATCCTTTTCCGTCTCTAAAGACCACGTTGTTAAAAAAGGGACGTTAAAATGTTAAAAAAACAATAATCAAGGTATTCAATAGACAGGTGGGTTTCCAGATTGTCCATCAATAACAATATCTTATTATCAATAGAATATTTACTATATTTTGGCTAACTTGGCATTGGCCTTTCTGTGAAAAAATTTAGGCACTCGAGGAACGGTCATAACGCGCAGATTATAAATTTCATGAGGCTCAAAAGCATAACGTTTCAAGATCTCTTCCAACTTTTCCTGAAAAACTATTAAGTTATTTGCGTTAAAGCTAGTCATTCTTGCTAAACTTTTTGGTTCAGGTGTCCTGTTGAAGGACGCCGATGAATTACCAATCCCGAGATGCGGATCGACTCGCATAACAATTTTCTGGTACAGCCAAGTTATTTTTTACCCCATATTCATATGCCAGGCGTTTTGCACAGGATGGTGTCAGTCCATGAAACATTTTGCTGCTTTTAAGAAGATAATCTGACAATTCTTCCTCCATGCAAGGTGTCAAATTTTGACTTTTTTTTAGTCTGGGGAATAGTTAACATTTTCTGGATTCTCTTTGTTCTTTTTATACAGTCAAGAAGTGTTGATATCTTAAGCTGGTATTTACAAGCAGTTTTTCTAATCGATGTTCACCTTTCTAGGACTTTGCTAACTGCCTTTTCCATTGTGGCAGCACAAAAGGTCTTATCCATCCTCTTTTAGTAATACCTCACCATTCTCTAAAACCAAACTCAAATAACATAAATGGGGAGAGATTAGATAGAATGAAAAACTTCAGATATAATGGGGAGACTTCGGACAAACTGTCCGATCTCTCCCATACATCCATCATAAGAAAAACTCACATTTTAATGTGACTAATAGGGACAGTAGTGGAATCAGTTCTGTTTTATTAAGTTCATTACCTAACTTAGTTTCCACTAAAAATATTTGCTCATTGCCATCTGAATACTCTCCAAATCCATACCTTCCGAATGGAGCACCGAAACTTACATCAGAATACACAAAATCAGGAAAATGGTCGTGATAAGAATGCGGATTGTCACAGCCTGACTGTTGGCGTTGGCTATTAAAAAGCAACTTATGACTCACCAGAACAAGCAGCAGGGTGCCAAGTATCTTTCTCCTTGTATGAAATTTAGCAATGTCCAGAGTCTCCCACTGTCCGAACCCACCCCGCTCTCCCCAATAATGATGTAATGACATGTATCAGCAAACACACACCAAAAAATTGAATGAATTTTTAATGCATTCGTGAATTCTAAAACAAAAACACAAAAATAAAAATGGAAAACTTAGTTATAAAAAAAACATACAAGTGACCAAATTTGACAACTCAGCAAAGAAATAATGACGGTCAAGCTCAATACAATGGCCTGACACACAGAAAATTCTAAACATCAAAAATTAAAGAGAACTAAAATAAAATAATCACTCTACAGTTGCTAAAAAAAAATCAGATAACAATTACTTCATACTTCAGATTGGTTTAGTTGGAGTATTTACTCGTTTT
>JARYHS010006964.1:6622915-6640985 GCA_031002005.1 Vandiemenella viatica
AGATATCAACACTTCTTGACTGTATAAAAAGAACAAAGAAGAATCCAGAAAATGTTAACTATTCCCCAGACTAAAAAAAAAGTCAAAATTTGACACCTTGCATGGAGGAAGAATTGTCAGATTATCTTCTTAAAAGCAGCAAAATGTTTCATGGACTGACACCATCCTGTGCAAAACGCCTGGCATATGAATATGGGGTAAAAAATAACTTGGCTGTACCAGAAAATTGTTATGCGAGTCGATCCGCATCTCGGGATTGGTAATTCATCGGCGTCCTTCAACAGGACACCTGAACCAAAAAGTTTAGCAAGAATGACTAGCTTTAACGCAAATAACTTAAAAGTTTTTCAGGAAAAGTTGGAAGAGATCTTGAAACGTTATGCTTTTGAGCCTCATGAAATTTATAATCTGCGCGTTATGACCGTTCCTCGAGTGCCTAAATTTTTTCACAGAAAGGCCAATGCCAAGTTAGCCAAAATATAGTAAATATTCTATTGATAATAAGATATTGTTATTGATGGACAATCTGGAAACCCACCTTTCTATTGAAGATCTTGATTATTGTAAAGTAATGGCATTTTTGTCCTTACTTTTCCTCCCTGTAGCACAAATAAGTTTCAACCTCTGGAAACTTGGATTTATAGGTCCTTCAAGGCAAGGATATGACTCATGGATGATAAATCATCCTGGGCAACCCCTCAGCATTTATTATTTTCCCTCCATCCATATGCTATTCAGCCTGGGACAAGTATGCTACTTCGTCAAACATCAAGAAAGGATTTGAATCCACTGGTTGTGCCATTCTAACGGGGAAACTTCACGCAGCAAGAGTTCCTGGGGGCTTATGTTACTGAGAGACCACTACCAATTGAAACAAATCCATCTGATGGGCGGTTGAAGGATGGTTGCCACAAAAATGAAAAGTTGGATTTTGCAACACCCTCAACGTGCAGATCCTTGCACTCCTCCTCGAACTTGATCTGCAACTTGTCTCCCTCAACTAGCATTATATCACCGAAAAATATTCAACCTTTTCCAAAGGTTAAAGAAAGAAAAGTCGCAAACCAAGGTCATAAGAGAGAACGTTGCACGATTGCCATAGACACCCCGCAAAAATAAAACTGGAAAGAAAAGTGTAAAAAGATTTCCGGAAGAGAAGCTAAGCCTATTCAAAACTGTTTGAAACTTCGCCCAGAAAAGAAGCTACAGCTCATCTCTCAGCATCCACAATCATGGTCACATGAATGCGAATCAAACAAGCAACTCTTTGTCTGAAAGTGAATCAGTGTTCTTTCAAATATTGGAGACTCATCAGCAGGGGAATGGGAGGAAGGAATTTCTTTTGACCCAGATAATATAATACTAGTGTTCCTGTTGGTTCCTACGCAGTTGTTAACATTCATGGGAAGTCAACGTCAAGTGGATGACGATACCTAGCAAGAATTGAAGAAGAAGACACGGGAGGTTACATAGTAAGGTTTCTAAAAAGAAAGAACTTATCATACACATTTAGTTTGTCTGATGAAGAGAGATTCTTTTTGCCATATGACGTGATGTTTAATCTTCCCTCTGCTCAAACGGACACTAGTGAAAGGTTAAAAAATATGGAACTGAGTGATTTTTTTGTACTAGTAATATCATTTCCTTCTAAAAATAAAGACACTACAAAGTATTTTTTAAGTTTGTGATGCTTATTTTGTGATTTTTATTAATAAATGCAATTTTTTAATCTTGTATTAGTGTGTCCAGTATCTCCCCTTAATCTGTCCATTGTCTCTCACATAGTGGGAGACTTCCGACAATTTTCAAGTTTGAAAAAAAAAAAAGAAACTATTTATGTAAAAACTAAAATCATTTTAGTCATAGTCTATTGAAATTAAGAAATCTTAATCCCCATAGATTCAAAACAATTAACATTTCGAAATATTAATTTTAAATTAAAGCTACAATACGCAGTTAAAAAAAACTATCCGAACCCTTCCCGCCCTTCCCGCCCTTCCCTACTTGTCCAATGTGTCCTGCCCAGTTAAGTTTGTTATCAAATGTAATGCCAAGACATTTACATTTCAAGTCTTCAGCAAACAATTCTTTCCCCACCTTATAATCATAATCAAACATTAGTTTTTTATTTGTGTGTTTAATAAGCTGACTATTCTTTTCATTTATCTACATTTCATGTTTACCAACCCAACTAGATATCATGTCCAGATCACCTTACAACTGTTTAAGTCCTCTACCGTTTTGATCCTTTTATATAGAATTATGTTACCTGCAAACAATCTAATTTCTAATAGTAAACAATCAACACAATTAATCATTAGAATAATGAATAGCAATGGTCCCAATACGCTACCCTGTGGCACTCCCATTTTTACTTCCCTAACTTTCTGTTGTCTGCCTTTTAAAAAATTTTCTACCCAGCAAATCCCTTTCTCATCCACTACAATGGTTTTTACCTTATTTAATGCCATTTTATGGCTGACTGTGACAAAAGCCTTTGACAGATCTAGGGCTACACTATCAGTTTGGCTGCACTCAGTCGCTTTTGTATATGTATATACATATACAGATATTTTAAATCTTCTATTCTACCCTGCTGTCTCTTAACTCTTTTATGTTCTCTTCTTTCCAACCTCTTTAACCTCCTCACTTACCTATTGTAGTATAAGGGTTCTCTACTTCTCTTTATGTTCTGCTTTGGAATCAGGCCCGCCGCTAGCTGTTTGAGAGCCCGAGTGCCATACCGATTATGCCGCCCCCTGTCTAACTACAGCTAGTGGTGGATCTAGGAATTTTCCGAATCGGGTCAAAAGAGATTGCCACCCCTTCAAACATTATTTGCCGCCCCCATTGTTGCCTCGCCGGCCGCCCGAAGCAACAGTTGAACTAAAAAAAAAAGGTCGCTCTCTAAACAATACGCTGCAAATTTCGTCGCGGTGACAATAGAATGGCGACTATTGCCGGGCGGCGGCTGTCTATCACTTGATTTACTGCCCCCCGCGACGTGCCGCCCGCGTGCGGTGCACTCCTTACACGCCCGCTTACGGCGACCCTGTTTGGAATAGATTTTTTCCCCCTTTCTTATTATCTCTTTGAACTCTTCCCACCTTGATTCTACTGTACTTGTGCCTTTCTTCCATTTGCTGAGACGCTCTCTGAAATATCTCTTCAAATTCGAAATCTGTGCCTTTTTATAATTGTGCCTATTTCCCCCTTCAATTTTTGGCTGCTGGTTCACTGAATCCTCTAATATCCATCAGAACTGCTTGATGACAACTTATTTCTTCGGTTACTTGACACCCCACAAGGTTATCAGTCGGGGTTTATTATGAATATATATAAAATATTTTGTCCTCTCGTGTTTTGCTCTACCACTTGTGTAAATCTTCCTTCCCTTATTAAGATATTTGCAAATCTCCATTCCCTTGTGTTATTAATCTTATTTCCTACCCAGCTTACACCTGATAAATTTAAATCCCCACCAATAATGACCATTCCATTCTCACCTCTAGAAATCTGAGTATGAATTTAATTTCTCCCCAAGAGCTCTATCATTAAAAACAGGACATAATTAGATAATTAATGTCCATACCCTGCTACAGATCTTAAAGTTCCTAAATTGAACAAGAAATTTTACTGGTAATCCATTCATAAAATCTATTGTTCATTAATGAGTACTGAATCTTTCAACCCTTCGAGTTGGATTTCCCAGAAGACTATTGCAGTTGGCGTTAGGGATTGAAAATAAGCAAAATGAACCAATTTCGTCACACTGAGGGCAACTATTGCTAATATTGAACGAGTTACAACTGTGGCTGCACTCAGTCGCTTAAGTAAATTGGTAGAATCTAGCCCCAATCTAGCCCCAATTTAAATTATGTCTATAACTACAGCTACAAATTTTACAGTTTCATATTAAATATTTTGTTTATTCGAAATATTTGCAGCAATTTCGCCGTTAGTTCCTTACTGGTGTGATGGTAATTTTTTTTTATTTTTATTGTGTCTGTAAAATTTGGGGATAGAAGGAAAAGTTTGAAATAATCACCAATTGTATTGCGTAATGTAAATCGTACAGTAAACCAGGAGTGGAATGTTCTACGTTTCGCGGGCAGTATCTTTGCGTCTGTTCTCGTCAGCTGCTTCGTGGCTTAAGGCGTGTGTTTACTGTAGTATTGCAATATCGCGTTGGAAACACGAGAGACTGCAGTAGTGTGGAAGCAATAAACGTGGAATTCATCAACCAGGAGGTACGTTGCTGTCTTTATGGTGTTTGTGGAATCGAGCTGTTCCTGCGTTCCTTTTTACAATTCGGAGAAAGAAAAGTTCGTTGATGCCCCCAACCATTACTCGGAAAAATGTGTATTTGTTATGGGATTGGCATTATACAATCGTAAATTAAATCAATTTCCATTTTCACAAGTGTAACATAAGTGCTAATTATGCATGCATACGTTTGAGTTAAATATTCCACAAAAGTTTAATATATCCTCTTTCATCACTCGAAAGATACGAGCAAATTTCAGTACAGAAACCCTGAAAGTAATTCAAGAATTTTAAGTTTGTTGAAGTTGTTTGTGCTTCTAACAGTAGTTGACCACTACAATGCATCGATGTGAAACTCTTTACATTGTGATTTAGTAAACAAAGGCATTCTTCCTATTATCAGCGAACACATTAATTTTTTTTTATTTGTGATGTAACCTGATTTCTATCCTGTTGTTTTGTCTGTATTTATTAATGCTTTTCCGATAGCTGTATGTTGCTTAGATACTGTTTTGCAATTGTCTATAGTTGTTTCTTTAATATCCCTCCCTCTTCACTTGTTGAAGTTACATGTGAAGTTTTTTTAAATATATTAAATATGTACAATACAATACATTCATTGCATTGGTCAGGACAATGTTAGTATCTGCTAAATACTTGTATAAGCCAAGCAAATTATAAACGAAAGTGGGTTACACTTCATTACATATGTAAGTGGCTTTACATCAGGTAAAATCCTTTAATTTCAATTTTTTAGTTGTTGAGGTTAAATAAATAGTTTGACACATGTTAGAACCGATGTTGTTCCTTAATAAATTTTACAGCACATGATCTTCGTCACATTCTGATTTGATATTACTGTTGATATTTGCTTGGTCCTTATGGCCTAACTATACAAAGTTTTTGTTTAAAGATGATCTAAACTGAGGGATGACGTTAATATATATCTCAGAAATTTGTAAGCTTTTTAAAGCTACAGTTTGTGTATCTGAATGCAAGCTGACAAGGCTAAATGACTATAGAAAACTGCCTTAAAACCATGAGCAGTTTGATCGCCTAATATGATTCCACTTAATGGTTTGTAATTGACATTTGCTCACACTAACTTTGCTTGCACTAACTTTCTCAAATTACATTATGAAGGCCCATAATACATGGCATCCTCATGTAATACATAAAAATGAATGTTTGTTTGTTGGTTTGTTCGTCTTCTGTGCGTTCCTATACCATTCATCTGATTATGATGAACCTTTTATGAGTTATTCTGTGCGTGCCTGCAAATGTTTCTGACCAAAACAAATAAAAAACCACCCTCTCTTCCCCTACGCACCCCACAATTTTATTCAAATGTTTTTTTTTAAAAAAACTCACAGTTTTTATCCAATATCGATGGAACTTTGCACACGTAAACTTTAAAACAAATAGAAAGTACTGTCCACTTGTGTCTGCAAAACCCCACCCCTCTACACCTTTACATCCACTCCCAAAATTTTTGACAATATTCCTTCATACAAATACATAGATTTTATCATATTTTGATGAAAAACTGCATATGTATACTTTAAAACAAATAGAAAAATACTGTATGTGTTTTGTTTACAAGTCCTAACCTCTCTCCTCCTTTACACACCTATACTTTATGCCAATATTGTTCACACAAACCCATAGCTTTTATCCAATTTTGATAGTACTGAACACACATGTGCTTTAGTATAGGTTGGTCTGGTATCTCAGTTATCAAAGCATTAGCTTCCCAAACGTTTCTGTCTATGGTCCTGGGTTCAAATCCCAGTGGGAGCAGGAATTTTTATGAGCTAGATATTAACATATGAGTAACATTGTCACGTTCTGTGGTTGGGATTCTACATCATATATAATAATAAATAAAGAGTGGTCTGGAAGCTCACTGGTTAACAGGCTTTTCAAAAGTTCCCACGTTTAGATCACAGTGGAAGTTGAAACTTTTAAACGTGGTATTTGATCCCATGAGTTGTGTCCGATCCTCGGTTTCGATTCCATATTGTATTGTAGGCCCAGAGGAAAAGATGTTGCCATCCTATCTGTGACACAATAGCTTAGTACACCTTCAGGATAATTCAGCCAACCTTCAGGATGTGAACTAAATTAGAATTTTTAATGTTTTTTTTAATAAACAGGAAAATATTGTCTACATTTAGTTTGCAAAGTGAAACCACTCTTTTCCTTACCCCTCTTCCTCACCGTAATTTATGCCAACATTGTTCATACAAACCCACAGTTTGTAATCCAACTTTGATAGTACTTACCACACATATGCTTCAAAACAAAATGGTCTGTAAGTGAATAGTTAATGGGAGTACTTATGGAAGTTTCTGTCTTAGGCCACGGTTTTAAATTCACGGGGAAGCAGGAATTTTTAGGAGTTGCATTTGATCTTCTGAGCAACTCTCAGATATTCTGTGGTTCAGGTTCCATTAAACTGTAGGCCCCGGAGGAAAGGAACTGGCCTGTCCTATGTTTGACACAATGGGTTAGTGCACCTCCTTTGGGAGGATTCAACCAACCTTCAGGTTGTGGAATAAGTTAGTTTCTTTACTATAAAGCAAACAGGAAAATAGTATCTATGTTGGGTTTCCCTCTCCTCCTTTATGCCTGCCCTCAGTTTTTTCCAACATTCATAGTTTTTATCTGGCATTGATAGTATTTAGCTCATCTGTAGTTAAAAAAACATAGTGGTTTGGTAGCATAATGGTTAAGGCTCTTACATTCAAAAGTATCTTGGTCTGGCTGAAAGGTGCCAATTCCAGTGGAAACATTGAATTTTTGAGTTGTATATGATCAATGGCTTAGTTTGCCCCATCTGGGTTGGGGACTAAATTATTATTTTTTATAAAATTTTAAAACAAAGAGAAAAATACTGTCAATATTTAGTTTGCCAAATGAAACCCTTCTTATCCTTTACTCCCCTTAATTTTCGTAAATGTTCTCTATAAAAACCCATTGTTTATGTCCGATTTTGATGTAACTTGACATATGTTTACATTTAAAATGGCGAGAAAAATATTTCCTACATTTCTTTGGTTTACAAAAACCCACCAATCTCCCTTAAGCAAAATTTGCTCTCAAATATCTCGAAAGTGGTAGGGATTGTAACCAAACTGGATAGGGATATCTGTGATATTCTGAGAGCCCAAAACATTTCCTGTCAAATGGTGTTGGACTAATTTTGACTGGATAGTTGACAACCAAGAAACTCGAACTTAAAAATTTAAAAATCTATAGTTTTTATTTGATCCTGCATACAGATGTTTCAAAATAAATGAAAAATGGTGTTTTATTTAGTTTAAAAAACTGCACACACTATTGCCTTCTCCCCTATCAATACTAATTTATAAAAGCAACTTTTCCGGTTTTTGTATTGATCCGCCAATGTGGATGCTGATGGAAATTTTTTATTACAATCCAATCAAATGGGATAAAACATTAGAACTTTTATATCCAGCATCTAAGAAACACTGTAGACCGTGTTTTTCTCTTTGTTTTAAAGTAAAAAAAAAAAAAAAAAAAAACTAACTTAGTCCACAACCCGAAGGTTGGTTAGATCCTACTGAAGGGGGTAAAATAAATAATTGATCATATACAACTCTTAAAATTTTCTGCTTCCACCTGAATTTGAACCTTACACCAGACCAAAAAAATAATTGAAGTAAAGAGATTTGATCATTGAGCTACCACATTGCTCTGTTTTGCTAAGTACTATTACAGCCGTATATAATCAATGGGCTTGTTTTAAAGACTAAAAGTATTGTATATACGAAAGCAATAGAATAAACTTTTTCAATATTAATTTAATTTATAAAAATCACTGTCACTCATTTATTTTTTCTTTGTCTGTATGTGTATCCACTTAACATGTTCACTGCTCATCACACACCATCACATGGTGAGATGTCAATGCTAAAGTGCTAATCATGCACTAGTGTGTGGTGTGGAGTTATGTCTCAGTATCCATTGCTCTCTCCTTCAGTTGGCAGTGTCTCTGCTGGTATTGGCATATATCAACAAGTTATAATGGCAAGTGATTTCATATGTATAGCTTTATTAGTTTAAAAAATGTTGAAATATAAGTTGTAGTGATGATAGTTTTGCAGGGCCTTTTGCCCCAAAAGATGACTGATGCTATCTAATAAGCCTCTGACAGATGGTGAAATTAGAAATTTATTTGTTCAGATTAGTACCAAAGGGATATTTGTTATGACAGTGATGAAGAAGTAATTCCTCCCCAACGTGCCCAATGCCCATGATATCTTGAATTCTAAAGAGGAAGATTTGTAGACATGCAAGAGAGGATATATCTTCAGCATAATTCCCCTATGATTAGAAATATAATTTCAAAAACTGTCGCCACAACAATGGAACAATTTTCTTTCACTAAATCAGAGTGTTAGTTGCAAATACTGTTTGCAGTAATAATATTACTGTAACCAATTTATAATAATATTTGTAAAATGAAACACAGCCAACCTGTTGCAATATTCATTGAATTTATTGTTTACCGGTTTCGACCCGCCTTAAGGGAGTCTTCTTCAGAACCTGTGGATATTGTACATTATTAGTTCCTCTGATGTTGAGCTTATATACATGAAAGTTTGTGCATACTCACGTGTTAAAAATATTACATAAATCTAAAAACTCTTCTCAATAAAATAGTACATTTTGTACTAAAGTCACACATTAAAATATATTTTACAGCTATCCATCTGGCAGCCAACGTGTATCACAGAGCCAGCATCACGTCTAATCTGGGCAGCAGCTTACTGCCGACTAGCTTGTACATTGTGGTGGTAACTAGTTTAATGGCAGATGGCGCCACCTGCGACCCACGCATGGATGGAACAGATGTTATAAAATTGAACAGCGTCTAGTTATACAAATGTTTGATATGCACAAAAATAGAATTTTGAGGAGACCAATTGTTGTCCAACGTGTCATATTATTGACTTATGAGTATGGGTGAGAGGCTCTCAAAAAATTGCCTGTTAGCAAGGTGGATCTGATCATTAAGTAGATTATTATCTTTATGTATTATCTCCTCAAAATTCTATTTTTGTGCATATCAAACATCTGCCATTAACCTAGTTACCGCCACAACGTACAAGCTAGTTGGAAGTAAGCTGCTGCCCAGGTTAGATGTGTTGCTGGCTCTGTGATACACGTTGGCTGCTGGATGGATAGCTATAAAATATTTTTTAATGTGTGACTATAGTACAAAATGTACTATTTTATTGAGAAGAGTTTTTAGATTTATGTAATATTTTTTAACAAGTGAGTATGCACAAACTTTCATGTATATAACTCCAAGCTTAACATCAGAGGCACTATTAATGTACAACATCCACAGGTTCTGAAGAAGACTCCCTTAAGGCGGGTCAAAACCGGTAAACAATAAATTCAATGAATATTGCAACAGGTTGGCTGTGTTTCATTTTATAATTGAAGAAATACCGTTGCTGTTGATGCTGCCATGCTCAAGAGTTTGATAATAATATTTGTTAGTAATAATGTATCATATAAAAATAATGCTTTTTGCCAATTTTTAATTATTATTCATTTTTATACATCACACACAAGTGTGTAATATGGCATTTAGGAAATAATTTTACCTCTATTGCCTATCACATGCTGGCACGTTGTAAGAATATTCTATCAGGAAAGGCATAATTATTACTTAGTAATTAGTATGACACACTTAATTTCCATTTTATAACCATTTGTAATCATATTTGTTATAAGAAGTAAGTTGGCTTATGGGGAAAACCCATTTCTATGGCTCGGGATTTATTATCAGAAAAAGAGGCATTGTAATTCATGCCAGGCAAAGCTAGTTTAAGAAAATTATCAACTGATAAAGTAGCTACACATAAATTACTGACACTTGCACCACATGAAATTGCTAATTTTACAGTAACATTAGAAATATTACTGCTCACAGTAGAGAAATAAAATGATCTGTGTACAAGTCCAACACTAGTAAGCTAACATAGGCCTAAATTTTTAAGGGTTTGGAGCTGCAGGATAAACGAATTTATGCTTTGGGCAGTGATGATATTTATTTTTTTAAAGTGTAATATACATTACATGTTTTTTTTTTTTTTTTTCCCCAGGTGTCCAATGGAAGAGACAGCTGAACTGCTGTTGAGCACTTTGTCTAAAGAGGAAGTGCTTTCCAGACCAATTTTGCAGTTTCCTCAGTTCCTTGAGACTCTCCTGGAGGCTGGTGACATCAGCTGCAGTGAGCTAGAGGTTATAAACCGCCAGCTGGACTCTCCAGAGAAAGCTCCACTTCTCATGAGTGCGCTGTGTCGGGCGGGACACCTGCACCTGCTGCGGATGGCGCTGCAGCACCACCCGGGTCTGGCTACACTCGCTGTCGACAGTTCTTCGTCGACGCCCCTGCACGTGGCCTCGAGGCACGGCCAGGCCGCCGCCGTGCGGATACTGCTGGATGCGGGGGCAGACCTGGAGGCGGCGAGAGAGAACGACGGGTGGACTGCGCTGCACGAGGCGGCGGCGTGTGGAGGCATTGGCGGAGCGGCGTGGCGAGAGAGCTCTTGAGGTTCGGGGCCCAGGTGGACCGCAAGGACAAGGCTGGCAGGACACCGCTCCAGCTGCTGTCGGCAGCAGGCGACATGTCAGTCGCACAAGTACTGGTATTGGCAGTGGCAGACACCACTACAGGAGGAGAAAACAAGTCTGCGAGACCACTGCTACAGGCAGTGAGAAACAGTGACGTTTGTGCTGTGCAGTACAAGACAGCATCACATGGAGCCAGTAGTGGGGTTGATGTGGGCCACGGGGGTTTTGCACAGCCACTGGACTTGGCTGTAGCAGACACCACTGTGGGAGAAAGGAACTCGTCTGTGAGACAGCGGCTGGAGGCGGTGAGAGACATTGACTCGAGTACTGCACAACACCAGGCAGCGGCATGTGGAACCAGTGGTGGGGGCGACGTGGTCAGAGAGCTGTCAAGGTCCGGGGCCTGGGAGGACCCCCAGGACAGCAGGACACCACCGCAGCTGACTGCAGGCATCACACAGCTAATAGACTCGGCGGTGGCAGACACTGCTATTTATGGTGCTGATGGATCAACTTTAGGGTATGGCATATAATTATATTAAAAATTAAACTCTGTCTTAATTTTTACTCTGTTTTATTGTTTAAGAAGAAATATATATCATTAGAAACCTTATAATATTCATATTATGCATGTAATTAAACGTAACAGTTGGGCTGAATGTTATCAAGGTATAACACGCTAGACTTTGCCCATCACATGTTCTTCTCCTGATATGTTTCAAAATTTTTAATATTTATTTAACTTGGGTTCTAGTTACCTGCACCTAGGGCTTGTACAAATTGTGTTACCCCTTGTTTTTATAGGGTGTTTCTTATCTACTGTAGATCTAAACCCAGTTTCACACTATAGAACCACTGGTTGAAATAGATGAATACTGTGTTATCAGCTTCTTGTTTAAAATTTCATTTCACTGGTTACAAAAAAATTGTCAATGAAATCCAATTAACTCAACAATTCTGTAATTGTTTCAAGCATTTCTACGTTCCAGAATACTGTACCACAAGCGTAGTTTTGTGTTAATTCTCTTTTAGGGTCTTAGTGATGGTAATATTTCTGTATATGTAGAACTCCTGAAAAGTTAAATAAATTCTTCATAGGCTGTCTCTCATCTGCACAAAAATGGAAGCCATGATAGATTATCCAATTCCTCCTGAGACATCCACAGTAATGTTTTTGTTTGTTTCCATACACTGATTTTTCCTTTTTTGACATGTCCCTTAAGTTTTATGTTGATTGGGCTAAATTTTTATTTGCACCCTGTATTTTAAATGTATTTTTAAGAGCTTATCTGTTGTATCTTTCCAATAATATTTATTAAGCAAACTGGCTGCTAAGATTTGCATACCCGAGGATTCTATTTACTGCTTTTCCTTGAAATTGTCTTCTTGATACAGTTTTTGTTCCTGACATTCATTTAAGAGTTGGATAACTGGGGACAACAAAATTTGATAAACACATCAACCAGTTCTTATAAGCATTTTGGTTGAAAAGATCTATTTTTACATGATACCCCTGTGGCATGTGGTGGTATAACCTGTGATACATTTTTGGCATATATAGCTACTGATGGTTGCCAGCCTTTCTGTGCTTATTAGATTAGGCATCATTACAGATGTTTATAATTGTATTTGAGACATATATGATCACTTTTACCGTAGGAGTATAAGACCGTACAGTTATTAGTTTGTTATTTAGCTCCATTTACTGTTCTCTACACGTGTAACCACTTTTAATATTAAGAGTCATGGTTGTATTAAAATATTAGAATAGAGACATCCTTATCTTTGATTGCTGAGACTTTCATCAAGTTAAAATTGGGAATTCGTAATATTTTTTGTGATTTTTTTGTAAAATAAATATCTGGTTAAGTATTTTAGAATTCAAACATTTCAGAGACATAATTATTTAGTAAGATACAATATGTAATGAATGTATCTTAGTATAACGTGTATGTAAATGTCAAAAGAAAGGGAAAATGACTCATCACTCACCAAAGTTGGTCAAAACGAGTGAAAAACAGATATGACGAACACAAACATATACAATACTTCAGGTTTCCACTTTATTCATGTAATAGAAACTGAATCATGTGGTTAGGGAGGTGTGCACATGCTGAAGTTTGTCACATAACATATGAATTATTGATATGTCAGGAAAGACTGAGATGTTATATATATATATATATATATATATATAGCAAGTGATGATAAAATTAATCATATATCAAAAGGGTCTGAAATATTAAAACAAACAGTATATAAATAAATAAATTTGTTTTGGAAGAAATTTGTAACTAGTTAAATGATAATACTAATAATAATGTGTGATGGGTCATAAGGCAAAATTTTCTCAGTGGTTGTGGTCAGTTAGGTATCTGGTATCCAGGATATTTTGGTATGCAAGTTCCCATCTTCAAAGTTCTGAACCAGTGGTGGTTTCAGGGAAAACTCTGATAGCTCTCATGGTGAAACAGTCATTGAGATTGTTAGAATTGTGATAATTGACATGTTCTGGTATTGGGAGGTATAAGTTGCTGGTGTGTACTGTTTGTCTGTGGCCATTCATTCTGACTGAGAGTTGCTGTGTAGTGAGGCCTACATAGGAAATAGTGCAGTTGCAGCAGGTTAGCTGGTATATGATATCTGTTGTGGAGCATGTGGCATGTCTAATGAGGGGGAAGGTGCCCCTGTGGCAAGGTTGGAATATGTTGTAGTGGGAGGATGCATGTTGCAAGTTTTGCAGGCAGGTCTATTGTACAGCGAAGAACCATATTGTACTTTTGGAGTCTGGTGGGTATTTGTGAACCAAAATGTTTTTGAGGTTAGGTGGTTTGCTGGAACATGTATGGGGGATAGTTGGTAAAATGTTTGGTAAATGAGTACACATTTCTGGAAAGGAGAGAAGGAAGTCATGCCCCTGTTGTAAGATTTGATTGACAGATTCGAGGCCAGGCAAGAACTGGGCCACAAGGTCATAGTTTTGATTTTGGAGGGGCCGGGCGGGAGTGGTTACAGGGAGGTTGCGTGGTTGTATGGGAGATTTGTTTATGTGCAAGATCTGCTGAGTAAGAGCAGGAAATAAGGGCTTGGGATAGGTTCTATTAGTACGGGGAATGAGATTCAGAATCAGAACAGACATGTCTGCCACAGACAGCAAGGATGTAGGGGTGGGGTAGTTTTGTATGGAATTTTGTGGCAGCTGTAAAATATCCTGGATACCAGACACCCACCTGGCATCAACAACCAATAAAATTCCATTCATTTGATCCATCACTCATTATTATTGGTATTATCATTTAACTAATTAAGTTATTTATTTATATACTGTTCATTTTAATATTCCTGACCCTGTTGTTATATCATTACTTTTATGACCACCTGTGATATATATATAACATCTCTGTCTTTCCTGACATACCGCTAATTCATGTAGTCATGTGATAAAGTTCGGCATGTGCACACCTCCTGAACTACTTGACTCTGTTTCTATTACATGAATAAGATGAAAACCGAAATGTTGTATTTGTTTGTGTTCATCATATATGTTTTTCATTTGTTGCAACCTTCATCTTTGGTGAGTGATGAGTCATTTTCCCTTTCCTTTGTCATTTATATATCCTAAAAACCATTTTCCTGTTTCATTTGTATAAAGTGTAGCAGTTTAACATTTATCTGGTATATGGAACTGTAATTGGTTTTTAATGTATCGTCATGTGCCTGTATGTAACTTAACCCATAAATTTTAGTGCCTATCCTTAGCAAAGGATCTAATTTTTTTCTCTTTGCAGGGTAACAATTAGATTTCATCAAAGCCTAGCCCAGTGTCATGACCAATGAGGATACTGATATGGTAGAAAACACATCTGCTACGAGGCCACTGCAGTTTGTGTGTGCTAAATGTCTGCAGGTTTACAACACAAGGGATTTGCTAATAAGACATGTGTTCTGCCATGAATCACTTGTAAACACTCCACAGTATATTTGTGAACAGTGTGGTTTCATTTTCTCAGATCTGCCAACATTGTGTGCCCATACACCTTATCATAACAGTGAAATTACTTTGAAGCAAGAGAGAGAATTTCAAGTTGTATGTGCTATTTGTGCAAAGTTATTTTTATCTTGGAGTTCTCTAACAAAACATGTATTTGAACATCTCACAGCTGTGTCCTACCCATCGTATGTCTGTATGCACTGCCGACAAATATTTAAAAATTTGACTGGGCTTCATCTGCATCAGGACTTCCACACATCCTCCTTCCTCATTTTTGCAAACAAGGTAAGATTGAGTCATCCTATTTTAGTTTCTAGATAATGCTTATACTTTACAGTTATAGGTTTTAAATTAGAACTTCTTTGCTTGATATCAATGTATATTAGATCAAAACTATGTTTCTTTATTTAAGCAATGGCTGGAGGCTATGGTACATATAAATACACCCAACCTGCAAAACCTACCATGTAATATACCAGTTAACATGCAACCACTGCCTGGTTTCATATGTAGGTTTGACTACAAATTCACTTTCCATAAGAATAATTGGCCACTGACAGACAGTATTCACACAGAACCAAAAGCACCCAGTTGCTGCCCATGCCATCACCCATGACTCAAATAATTTCAACTCCTGTTTCATGGTGCGTGCTGTTATAGTTGTCCCAAACATCAGCAGTATCTTCTTTCTCTGTATTTGAGACCTGACTTCTTCAAAAATTTATCATCTTGTCCTGCCTAACATTATCGAAAGTTTTTTCTAAATCAATAATTACCATAAAAGTATCTTTATTATTCTTGATTTGCCCTTAAAGTATTAATCTTAAAAGCCAGAATCACTTCTCTTTTACCACAGTTTTTCCTATAATCAAACTGATCTTCACCTACTCTCTCTTCTACTGCCACTTCCATCTTTTTTATATATTATTCTGATCAGTAATTTTGAAGCCTGGAATTTCAGACTTATGGTGCAGCAATTCTCACATTATCAGCTTGTGCTCTCTTTCAAATGTGCGAAAGATAGTACTTTTATTAAAATCAGTTTGAATCTCCTTGTGTTTCATAATTTTTTGATATAAGTTTCAATAATCTTTCACTCCCTTCTCCTCCTAGGGATTTCAGGAGATTTACAGGAATCTATCCCAACTGCCTTATTTGTTTTCAAATTAATTCAAAGCTCGATCAAATTGTGTAAATCATCCAAATTGACATCATCTTTTTTTCCAGTGCACTGTTGTTCAAATCAACACCATCATACTGTTTCTCTCTATATATCTTCCTTTGGTTTATTCTACCTTCTGTGCTTAAAAGGTTTCATATCTGGAGTTTTAATGTTTATACCTCGTTTCTGTATTTCTCAAAAATTCGGTTTATCTTCCTATATGCCACATCTATTTTACCATTTCCTTTTCTACTTTTTCACTTTTTTCTTGCAGCCTTTTTTCTTTTGCTTTTTTGCATTTAGTGTTTTTTTTATTTCTATATTATCTGTATTGTTTCTTCCTGCTTTAATCCTGGGAATTTTTGTTCCTTGTTCTCTGATCCATCAACCCCAAAGTTTCTTCTGTGGCCCAAGGTTTCCTGGTGGCTTGTTCCCTAAAGCCTAATGTTTCTTTGGCCATGTTTGATTGTTTCTCTCCGCAACCCATTCCATTCATCCTCAGTTGAACTCCATTAGAGCTATTTTTAGCCCCACATCTACCATCGTTGCAAATTTTCCCCTCCTATTAGATTGTTTCAGGCTGTTTACTTCAGTCTGTTATATTAGTATTGCTTCTTCATTCTCTTGAATTTCAACCTATCAGATTTTGGTTAGTCTACATCTGCTCCTGGATATGCTTTACAGTTTAGAACTTGATTCCTGAGCCTGTTTTGACCATGATACAATCTAGGCGAAATCTACCTGTATCACCGGGGCGTTTCCACATATAGATCTTTCATGTATTGTTCTTAAATACTGTGTTCTCCATGACGAGTTTATATTTTTTATAAAATTCTTACAACCTGCATCCTCACTCATATCTTTCTCCTAGACCATTTCCTACTATATTACCGTCTTTTCCTTCTCCAGCTACCACATTCCAGTCACCAATGATTATTAGATTTTCCTCCCGTTTCATATTTTGGATTAATTCTTTAGTGTAAGTGTATATTTCCCTATTTGTTCATCCTCTTCCATGAGATTGGCAAATATACACCTGTACTAATGTGATTGGAGCAGGCCTAGTGTCTACCCTCATCAAAATAATTCTGTCAATAAACTATTCATTATAACTCACCTGTTTTCCTATTCTCTTATTCATTACAAATTCTACACCAGTAATTCCACCTACAGCTTTTGTACTGATTATTCTGTGTTGCCAGAGCAGAAATCCTCTGCATTATTCCAGTTATCCTCACTAATTTCCAATGACATCTATCTAAAGTCATTCCGTCTCTCTTCTTCAGTTTTCTAATCTCTGCCCCCTATTCAGAATTCTAACATTCCTCGCTTTGACTCGTAGAATGTTTCTATCCATTGTAATTACGCCTCTGTGAGCAGTCTGTACATGGATATCCAATTGGGGCTATTTTACCTCTGGAATATTTACCACAGCCATCATTTTGTATGTAATTTAAAAGGATTATGTATCTTTAGGATACCCTTAGGAACTTTAATCTAGTGGCTTCCCCTGCTATATGGGCCATTCAAACTCCAAGGGCAGTAGGGTGGCCTGAACCACTCCCTACTCTTCTGCCCTTCTTTAGGAGGCCTTTGTCAAGCAGTGGGTGACTCCTTTTACCAGGATATTTCAGACTCCAGAGCCTCATCTGTACAAACAAGGTGCTCCACATGAAGGAGAGATTGACATTTGGTAGGAAGAGGCTAATAGCCCTTATATCCCTATTACAATTTATATTAGAATAATACTGATCCAGTCGGCATTTAGTTCTCTTTTTGTTTGTTCAGTCATATGTTACTGTTTATACCAGTTTCTACATAAAGTGTATATTTACGGAGTTCATTTAACACAATTCTTTTATGAATACCCAGCATGACAGAAGTTTGTTTCAGATAGTTATGAAATTATTTTTCACTTTGGACTATTGTTTCTAGGATCAGAATAAAAAGAGCCACTTGGACTAGGGATCAATTGAAATGATGTTCTCAAATGCCGTGGAATTGAATTTTATTTGTCCAGTGTACTAAACTGACTT
>JARYHS010006964.1:6641985-6658315 GCA_031002005.1 Vandiemenella viatica
GATTTTTGAAAATATTGTGGACGCATGCGTTCCAAGTATAGTTAAGATTGCTGCAAATTAGTGTGGTTTTATGAAAGGCACAGGCTATTCATGCCACGCATCTTTTTCTGGAAAGACACCTTGAAAGGAAAAGCACTGAACATAAAATTTTAAGATTTGATAAAGGCATTCTATAGGGTATCTAGAGATCAAATATGTTACTCACTGAGATGATATGGGGAACCAGAGGTATAAATTACATGGAAATAGCTACTACATCATATTGTGACCAGTTGTGTTAGATGTATTGTAGGTAGTTCATACTTTTTTCCCATCTGGGAATCAGCTTCGACCCTACTCCTGTTTATCCTCTGTCTTGACACCATTGCTGGAGAACTGCTCACTACACACCCCAGGATATTACCCCATGCTGATGATATCATGGTCACATGGTCTTGACAAGAATTTGGGAAACAAATACAAAAATGGAAAACTTCCCTTGTTAAATACATCTTGCACCTTATTGTCAGGAAGACCAAGCACATGGAGTGTCGGGTTCGAAGTGATGGGTCTGTTAATATCAGTGGCATTGAACTCTATTAGGCATGTCTTCAAATAACTGGAAAAAGATCTCTATCTGGATAGTCAGCCACTCCCAGATGTCTGAAACGGAGTCAATGCATTTGGCGTACTTCCAACCACTGAGAAAATGTTTTAGGGTCCTCTGTGATGGTACAGCCATGTACTATACAGCAACGACACATCAGTGGCAAGAACAGCACTCGACATAAGACTGGAGGGCCAAACACCATGAAGGAGACCCAAGAAACACTGGCTGCATACCTTATGGGAGAATATGAATCTAGTGAATGTCCCACCTGAATATGTACAAGAACAATAAAAATGGAAGACTCCAGAAAAGGAGACCCTGCAATATTGGATTAATGTTAAAAAGAAGAGAAATGGATTTTACCACAATTTACAGGGCATGGGGGCACCATAAAATAAATTCTAAAATATTCACAACTTTAAGGCCACTAACACATAGATTATTGTTTGAGGTTTATAGTATATAATTAGTGTGTGTGTATGAGAATATTTATCTAGCATATGGCATCTCATAGATTGTTTTTAAGACTGATATGATTATCTGCAATGTCCACAACTATACAATAATTTAACCACATAAATACTGAGCCTTATAGTGCAGCTAGGTCACAAATTAAAATTTTAAACTACCCCTTAAACTAATGTTCACAATTTTACAAGCATAAAATTCTGCACCAGTATATACTCCATATCAATTTTACAGCTAGTAGGCCACTTAAAAATTTTCCTCAACCTTCACAAACATCAATCTTTTGTGGATCACATATCAAAAGTTACAAAAAATATGGTTTCTCACTGCTACGAATACTTTTATGTATTGTTAGGTACTACAGTTCACAATTCTTTAGAATGGTTACAAGCATGAGGTTGCTAGTTGATATGGTTTCTTTTACATTATGAAGCTATATAATGGTGTACACAATTTTCTACAAACCTAAGTATGCTCACCTGTAAGAGCTCTCTTTTATGTATTTAGAACATACAAGAATCCTTAAATGACTCACAAAATTCACAGGTACAAAGACGCTAATTAACATGGACTATTTTATGTGCTCTGAGGTAACCAGGTCGTGTAAATGATTTTCCACAAACTTCACAAGCATAAGGCCGCTCACCTGTATGAGTTCTTTTATGTATTAAAAGGCTACTAGTTACAGAAAACCTTTTGCCACAAACTTCACAAGCATAAGGCCGCTCACCTGTATGAATTCTTTTATGTCTTGCAAAGCTAGAATTATCAGTAAAACATTTACCACAAACTTCACAACTATAAGGCCGCTCACCTGAATGAATTCTTTTATGTACTATAAGGCTCCTATTTTCAGAAAAACTTTTCCACAAACTTCACAAGCATAAGGCCGCTCACCTGTATGAATTCTATTATGTTTTGCAAGGCTAGAATAATCAGAAAAACATTTACCGCAAACTCCACAACTATAAGGCCGCTCACCTGTATGAATTCTTTTATGTACTGTAAGGCTACTATTTTCAGAAAAAACTTTTCCACAAGCTTCACAAGCATAAGGACGCTCACCTGTATGAGTTCTTTTATGTATTAAAAGGTGACTTGTTACAGAAAACTTTTTACCACAAACTTCACAAGCATAAGGCCGCTCACCTGTATGAACTCTTTTATGTCTTGCTAGGTTAGAATAATCAGTAAAACATTTACCACAAACTTCACAAACATAAGGCCGCTCACCTGGAATGAATTCTTTTATGTACTATAAGCTTACTATTTTCAGAAAAAGCTTTTCCACAAACTTCACACGCATAAGGCCGCTCACCTGTATGAATTCTTTTATGTTTTGCAAGGCGAGAATAATCATTAGAACATTTACCACAAACTTCACAACTATAAGGCCGCTCACCTGTATGAATTCTTTTATGTACTGTAAGGTTAGTATTTCAGAAAAACATTTTCCACATACTTCACAAGCATAAGGCCGCTCACCTCTATGAATCCTTTTATGTCTCATAAGGGAACTAGACTGAGTATATGTTTTTCCACAAACTTCACAATGATAAGGACGCTCACCTGTATGCATCCTTCTATGTGCTACAAAGTGACTATACTGCATAAATGATTTTACACATATTTTGCAAGTATAAGGCCACTCAAATATATGAATTTTCTTATGTTTTATAAATTTATCAAATTCTTTATAACTATTACCACAAACTTCACAAGTATAAGGCTGGTATATCTCATGGATTCTTTTATGTGTTGTTAGGATGTCAGAATTCATGAAAGGTTCTCCACACATTCCAGAAGTATAAGGCTCCTGCAGATCATGTGTTGGAGTGACTTGATGATACCTAGAAACAATGTAATACTTAATAACAATCCTATAGTTAATAAACTAATGGTTATTATTTAAAAATCGCAGACCAGGATTCTAATAATCTAAATATAATATTAAAAGAACTTTAATTTTCGCAGTTACAACCCCACAGTTACAAGATATGAAGTATATCACCATTTTATAGTATTCAAGCATTTTGGCATTACTTGTCTATTCCATTAACTACAGATCATGTATGTAGGTATATAACATAATTAGTAGATTTTAGCAAGCTTGTGTAAAGTGTACAAAATTATATATTTAAATTCTTACTCACAGCTCACTCAGTAAATTTGCTGGACATTATGTACTAATGATGTATATAAAAAAATTTATATCTCTTAACACACTCTTCAACAGTTTCCTATACACAAGTGCACATTTTCTAATAAAAAAAACTATATTTAAGTAATATATATAGCCAAAATATTTTTACTCCTACAAATAGCAAAGTACCCAGCATTGCCTGGTCTAAACAGGACTGTTTTATCCACATGCTATTTTTATATTTCTGATATGAATCATGTGTACCAAGTTTCATTAATTTGGCACCAGCCATTTTCAGAAGTAAACTAAACATTGACATATCCAAACAATTCCTAGGACAGGGGGAATTGACTGCTGTGATACAGAATGTCAGTTTACATTTTTTTTCCAGGCTGCATTTCAACCTAACCATATCATCTGCTAAAGTTGCTACTTGATAGTCAAAACATCTACTATTTGGCATTAATACATATCACATATATAAATCTGTATCAGGAATATATCTGTTTGTTCCAGCATTATGTAGAAAATAAGGATTTTTCATGGGTTTTCACTATGTTTAAGCATTAGGGTACAAGCTAAAATCTGATATACATATGACACAATTTTATCAATATTCTGGCATAACTTAAAAAAGCTGATTTATTGAGTGGGATTTAAAACTGGGGGTTTCTATAAAGAACGTTTAAATTAAGAGAGGCGGCAGTAAATGAGGAAAACGGTTGGGATTTTGCAAAACTTACATAGAAAGTATTTTTTTTGCTTGTTTTAAAGTAAATGTGTGCAAAATTCCTTCAAAACTGATCTTTTATAAAGAATATTGTCAATAGTTAAGAAATGAAAATGGGGAGATAGATATGATTTTGTAATACTAATATGGACAGGTACTTTTCTCTTTGTTTTAAAGTATATATACAAGGTGCCATCAAAATTGGATAAAAATGTAGGCTTAAATAGGAATTAGGGGTGTAAAAGGGGAAAGGCCCTGGTTTTTGTTACTCAGAAAACTTCTCCATGAAAAAATACACATATGTGCTAACTTTCATGGTGATCTGTCAAATGGTATCAACTGTAACTTTATGGAAAGAATATTGAAAAAAATTGAGGGGAAGTAAAGGGGGACAGGTTTGGGTTTTTCTCTTTATTTTTAAAGTATACGTGTACAAGGTTCCAACGAAATCAGATAAAAAAGTGGTTTTATAGAAAAATTAAGGGTTGTAAAAAGGGGGTGGAATGATTTTTGAAGTTTTTTGTCATAAACCTTCTCTATAAAAAATAAATGCATGTGTCAACTTTCATTGTGATTGGTCAAACGGTGTAAATGTCGATTAATCTCGGATATACTAACATCGTCTGGTATACATAAGATCTAACGTATAAATGGCATAAACTCTATATGCAAATTAGAATCACCATGTTGGGTTTAATACCATTATTTGTAGTATATATTACTTCCATTCCGCAATACAATAGTGTAATTATTCAATAATTTTCAGTATGGACCTCTGTGCAGCAAAAATTCAATCACTTTATTGAATATATTGATCATGCATACAGAGATCAAATTCATTTATTTTAGTAGCATCTCTGTTGACAATTTTTTTATATAGTACATTATTGTTGTGTAAGTTATCTTAATGTATCTGTAGATGATTAAAAACAGCCTGAGTAATTACTGAGTAATATCAGCTATGACAGCTATAGATGAAAATACTTAGATATATTTACAGATTACTTAATGAACAAAAACACAAGGCATAGTGTATTTTGTATAGAATATAATATATTCAAATGACACTATACACTGAGTTGTTACAACTCTTACATTGTAAATAGCCTGAAAACAAATAAATATTAGGATCACTGAAATGATTTTAGTAAATGAGATTATATTTTAAGTGTTTGTACATAATTTATACCAAGTTCTATTTCTTTATTGGTTTGTGTTGTGGAGTAATTAAAGAAAATTAATTAATAAGTTTACTGCCTATGTTACATTATAATATATCTCTTTTCAGTCATGTCTTTTATAGTGTAGAGTATTAATACAATGCTCTAGGGTAACATACCCTGTGAACCTGCTGTTTCTGTATGATATTTCGGGGTTCCAGTTTTCAAATGCCATTATCTATAGAAGTGTCAGATATGCCAACTGCCTTGTACCATTCTAGCCTTCCATGTGGCCAAGTTCTCAAAAGCAGCTTAACTGCCTAGAATATATGAGCAACTTCAGCTATACCTCGTAGTGGAAACTGAAATGTTTCCCTCATATTAACTTCGATACTGTTTTCCCAACATGGACACTAGTTTCATTTCATATATGCTGCCTTGATGATAGTGGCATATTATATCTATAATTACTAATTACCAATATCGATCTATTACAATTTTCTCATTTTAACTGTTTTCAGACCTTTAGAATCAATCATTTATTGTCACTATATAACCGCCAAAGCACATCTGAGAATTCAGAAAAAGTTATGTCAGTCATTGGCTAGATACTGCTGCACTATAGACATCTGAGGTTATTAGCCATCAAATGTGCTAATCACAGTTTATACAAACATACCATGCCATTATACTCAACCACATTAATATTAAAGATCAGTAGTTATTAAGGGGGATTTCGCAAGATTTTGTATATGTGGGTAGCATGAAGCCAGCTGTCTATTAATTTATGTGAAGTATTGCAGACTTTATTTTGATTTAAGGATCCTCATATTTTGTAATGAAACTGTGTACTTTATCTATATTCAGTTGTTGTATTATTAAAGGAGTTAAATAAAGTCAGTTTAGTACACTGGACAAATAAAATTCCATGGCATTTGACAACATCATTTCAATTGATCCCTAGTCCAAGTGGCTCTTTTTATTCTGATCCTAGAAACAATAGTCCAAAGTGAAAAATAATTTCATGAATATCTGAAACAAACTTCTATCATGCTGGGTATTCATAAAAGAATTGTGTTAAATGAACTCCAAAAATATACACTTTATGTAGAAACTGGCATAAAAAGTAACATATGACTGAATCATAAACAAACAAAAATGAGAACTAAATGCCGACTGCATCAGTATTATTCTAATTATAAATTGTAATAGGGATGTAAGGGTTATTAGCCTCTTCCTACCAAATGTCAATCTCTCCTTCATGTGGAGCACCTTGTTTGTACAGATGAGGCTCTAGAATCTGAAATATTCCTGGTAAAAGAAGTCACCCACTGCTTGACAAAAGCCTCCTAAAGAAGGGCAGAAGAGTAGGGAGTGGTTCAGGCCACCCTACTGCCCTTGGAGTTTGAATGGCCCATATAGCATGGGGAAGTCACTAGATTAAAGTTCCTAAGGGTATCCTAAAGACATATAATCCTTTTAAATTATATACAAAATAATGGCTTCTTCCTGGGTAAAATATTCCAGAGGTAAAATAGCCCCAATTGGATATCCATGTACAGACTGATCACAGAGGAGTCATTAGAATGGATAGAAACATTCTACGAGTCAGAGCAAGGAATGTTAGAATTCTGAATAGGGGGCAGAGATTAGAAAACTGAAGAAGACTTTAGATAGATGTCATTGGAATTAGTGAGGATAACTGGAATAATGCAGAGGATTTCTGCTCTGGCAACACAGAATAATCAGTACAAAAGCTGTAGGTGGAGTTACTGGTGTAGAATTTGTAATGAATAAGACAATAGGAAAACAGGTGAGTTATAATGAATAGTTTATTGACAGAATTTTTTTGATGAGGGTAGACACTAGGCCTGCTCCAATCACATTAGTACAGGTGTATATTTGATAAACTTACGGGAAGAGGATGAATAAATGGGGAAAATATACACTTACACTAAATAATTAATCCAAAATATGAAACTGGAGGAAAATCTAATAATCATTGGTGACTGGAATCTGGCAGCTGGAGAAGGAAAAGATGGTAATATAGTAGGAAATGGTCTAGGAGAAAGATATGAGTGAGGATGGAGGTTGTAAGAATTTTGTAAAAAATATAAACTCGTCATGGAGAACACAGTATTTAAGAACCACACATGAATGATCTATATGTGGAATACAGGTAGATTTCGCCTAGATTATATCGTGGTCAAACAGGCTCAGGAATCAAGTTCAAAACGGTAAAGCATATCCAGGAGCAGATGTAGACTAACCAAAATCTGATAGGTTGAAATTCAAGAGAATGAAGAAGCAATACTAATATAACAGACTGGAAGTAAACAGCCTGAAACAATCTAATAGGAGGGGAAAATTTGCAACGATGGTAGATGTGGGGCTAAAAAATAGCTCTAATGGAGGATGAATGGAATGGGTTGTGGAGAGAAATAATCAAAACTGGCAAAGAAACATTAGGCTTTAGGGAACAAGCCACCTGGAAACCTTGGACCACAGAAGAAACTTTGGGGTTGATGGATCAGAGAACAAGGAACAAAAATTCCCAGGATAAAGCAGGAAGAAAGGAATACAGACAATTTAGAAATAAAAAAAAACACTAAATGCAAAAAATTAGAAAAGGAAATGGTAAAATAGATGTGGCATATAGGAAGATAAACAGAATTTTGGATAAATACAGAAAAGAGGTATAAACATTAAACCTCCAAATGGGAAACCTTTTAAGCACAGAAGGTAGAATAAACCAAAGGAAGATATATAGTGAGAAACGGTATAATGGTGTTGATTTGAATAACAGTGCACTGGAAAAAAAGATGATGTCAATTTTGATGATTTACACAATTTGATCGAGCTTTTAATTAAATGAAAACAAATAAGGCAGTTGGGATAGATTCCTGTAAATCTCCTGAAATCCCTAGGAGGAGAAGGGAGTGAAAGATTATTGAAACTTATATCAAAAAATTATGAAACACAAGAGATTCAAACTGATTTTAATAAAAGTATTATTTTCGCACATTTAAAGAGAGCACAAGCTGATAAATGTGAGAATTGCTGCACTATAAGTCTGGAATTCCAGGCTTCAAAATTACTGATCAGAATAATATATAAAAAAAGATGGAAGTAGCAGTAGAAGATAGTTTTAAGATTAATACTTTAAGGGAAAATCAAGAAAAATAAAGATACTTTTATGGTAATTATTGATTTAGAAAAAACTTTCGATAATGTTAGGCAGGACAAGATGATAAAATTTTTGAAGAAGTCAGGTCTCAAATACAGAGAAAGAAGATGATACTGTTGTTTGGGACAACTCTAACAGCAGGCACCATGAAACAGGAGTTGAAATTATTTGAGTCATGGGTGATGGCATGGGCAGCAACTGGGTGCTTTTGGTTCTGTGTGAATACTGTCTGTCAGTGGCAAATTATTCTTATGGAAAGTGAATTTGTAGTCAAACCTACATATGAAACCAGGCAGTGGTTGCCTGTTAACTGGTATATTACATGGGAGGTTTTGCAGGTTGTGTGTATTTATATGTACCATAGCCTCCAGCCATTGCTTAAATAAAGAAACATAGTTTTGATTTAATGTACATTGATATCAAGCAAAGCAGTTCTAATTTAAAACCTATAACTGTAAAGTATAAGCATTATCTAGAAACTAAAATAGGATGGCTCAATCTTACCTTGTTTGCAAAAATGGGGAAGGAGGATGTGTAGAATCTTGATGCAGATGAAGCCCAGTCAAATTTTTAAATATTTGTCGACAGTGCATACAGACATACGATGGGTAGGACACAGCTGTGAGATGTTCAAATACATGTTTTGTTAGAGAACTCCAAGATAAAAATAACTTTGCACAAATAGCACATACAACTTGAAATTCTCTCTCTTGCTTCAAAGTAATTTCACTGTTATGATAAGGTGTATGGGCACATAATGATGGCAGATCTGAGAAAATCCAACCACACTGTTCACAAATATACTGTGGAGTGTTTACAAGTGATTCATGGCAGAACACATGTCTTATTAGCAAATCCCTTGTGTTGTAAACCTGCAGACATTTAGCACACACAAATTGCAGTGGCCTCGTAGCAAATGTGTTTTCTACCATATCAGTATCCTCTTGGACATGACACTGGGCTAGGCTTTGATGAAATCTATTTGTTACCCTGCAAAGAGAAAAAAATTAGATCCTTTGCTAAGGATAGGCACTAAAATTTATGGGTTAAGTTACATACAGGCACATAACGATACATTAAAAACCAATTACAGTTCCATACACCAGATAAATGTTAAACTGCTACACTTTATACAAATGAAACAGGAAAATAGTTTTTAGGCTATATAAATGACAAAGGAAAGGGAAAATGACTCATCACTCACCAAAGATGAAGGTTGCAACAAATGAAAAACATATATGATGAACACAAACAAATACAACATTTCGGTTTTCATCTTATTCATGTAATAGAAACAGAGTACAGTAGTTCAGGAGGTGTGCACATGCCGAACTTTGTCACATGACTACATGAATTAGCGGTATGTCAGGAAAGACAGAGATGTTATATAAATATCACAGGTGGTCATAAAAGTAATGATATAACAACAGGGTCAGGAATATTAAAATGAACAGTATATATATAAATAACTTAATTAGTTAAATGATAATCTATTAGTATAATAGACAAGATATAGCGTGTAGCACCTACGTCATGTCACGCGGTGACGTCAAGCTATGACGTTGCGATACGACGTCACGCTTTACGATGATATTTGTGGGAGTGTGCGTTATTTAATATCATTTCTAAACAACAGTGAATAAATTAACTCACAGAACACTGAAATAAAAGTATGTATTGCGTTAAAATCGATATATCAATCATTAGATGCTTATATTTACGTAATATTCTTTTGATATATTGAAGTATTCCTTAAATTCTTTGTTCATAGATATTGTTGTAAGATAAAAGCTTTGTATTTCGAGCATCAATGCTGAGAAAAATTTGGTTAAAGTATTACTTAAGATGGATCAGAATTACAACTGGCATTTGACACTACGGCAGAGGGCATTAATAATTTAGCTTTTTTTCAAAATAATTTAAACTGTACCCTATTATTGATATTATTAATTCGTTTGAACCGAAATAGTTGCCCACTCATCTCGAATTGTGCAGCCTACACTACAATTAATAATGTAAGTTTATCCGATTTATTTTAATCTTCTTTGATTTCACTGAGTAATATTACTGAGGCCATTACGTATTTCCGCAATGTGTAACTATGACAGCTATTCGAACGTTGTAATATCGGTCTGAATCACGTTGCAGATTTTTGGTTTATTACCTTTCTTTTTTGTTGAATGTTTTTGATGAAATTTATGTTGTTGCATAATGTATCTCATCAATGAATTGTCGTTTTGGTCGGAAAACTGTTGCACACGTTCGTTTTGTGATATTATTGGCTATGGCAAAATAAAAACTAGGCCCAAAGAATTGTGCTATTCGTTTGAAATTTACCACATACGTTCCTATGGTCATACCTTTTAAGAAAAAGTGTACATGAAAGCAAAAGGCAGATTACGTTAGACGTGAAGCAACATAAAAATTACGAATTAACACAACACAAAACCGCCAATTCAAATATTCACGTCAAAGATAGCATCTGTACAGCAACAACTGTAAATACGCTGGCAACGTTTCTTGATAGGATATAAATATATTCCTGCGTTGTATAATTCACTTCTTACAACAACTTATTTTATACTTAAGTCGCGATACATGACATCACCATCAATGCGCATGCGATTAAAGCTTTCATTTTGTAGCGGCAGTATTACCCGAGATTGTGGTTAGATTGAAATCCAGCCTGGGCAAAAATAAATAAAGAACCTTATCACAGCAATAGCATGTTGAATTTAGCTATTATCAGTTATTTAAGCAGGTTTCATAAGCACTATGTCACGTTTTGATATCATGAAACACGATGTAAACTACTCCCGTATGTGGTTAGTTTTAAAATGCAGCCTGGACCAGGATAGCAACCGAAACCTTTTGTCATAGGGCCAGGCAATAGGAATTGCATTTATTTTATAACAATTCAATTTATTTCAACAAATGCTAAGAAAGGAATTGCTACAATACTGAAAGAAAAGTATGAATTTTGTTTAAATTGTCATATTGATTATTAGTTGCTTTTTTTAGTGATATGATTACTTGGTTTGAAGTTCCAAATTGTTCGCGATCTATGCAACCTAAACCACAATTGAAACTAATATTACATGACGTAAGAAGTTAAGATTTATTTTTAGCATCCTTCGTTTTCACTGGGGTCATTATTTCAGCCGAATGTAAGCTGTGCCAGGCGTTAAAACATCGATCTTCATCATAGACAATAAGAAAGTTGTAAGAAACTATGAAGATTTTGGACCAAGTTTGTATCGCATGATGCATGATTAGTATAGATGCATGATGACATTGACATGCGATTCAGGGAATGTATAAATTCGCGTGTGAATGAAGCTTTGATATTCTACTGGCTATATTGGCGAAGATTGTAGTTAGGCTGAAACGCAACCTGGACCAAATTGACAACTGAAACTTTTTGCTACATCACAAGGGACGAGAAATTACAGCATAGTGAGCTTTATTTTATAAAATTTCTATTTAGGTTAGCAACCAAAAATAAATCAATTGCCAGAACAGTCCGTTAAACCCGTCATTTTTGACGGGTTTTTTGGCTAGTACCAATAATAATGAGTGATAGATCAAATAATGGAATTTTATTGGTTGTTGATGCCAGGTGGGTGTCTGGTATCCAGGATATTTTACAGCTGCCACAAAATTCCATACAAAACTACCCCACCCCTATATCCTTGCTGAATGGGGCAGACATATCTGTTCTGATTCTGAATCTCTCTCCCCGTACTAATAGAACCTATCCCAAGCCCTTATTTCCTGCTCTTACTCAGCAGATCTTGCACATAAACAAATCTCCCATGCAACCACGCAACCTCCCTGTAACCACTCCCGCCCGGCACCTCCAAAATCAAAACCATGACCTTGTGGCCCAGTTCTTGCCTGGCCTCGAAAATGTCAATCAAATCTTACAACAGGGGTATGACTTCCTTGTCTCCTTTCCAGAAATATGTACTCATTTACCAAACATTTTAGCAACTATCCCCCATACATGTTTCAGCAAACTACCTAACCTCAAAAACATTTTGGTTCACAAATACCCACCAGACTCCAAAAGTACAATATGATTCTTCGCTGTACAATCGACCTGCCTGCAAAACTTGCAAGATGCATCCTCCCACTTCAACATATCCCAACCTTGCCACAGGGGCACCTTCCCCCTCATTAGACATGCCACATGCTCCACAACAGATATCATATACCAGCTAACCTGCTGCAACTGCACTATTTCCTATGTAGGCCTCACTACACAGCAACTCTCAGTCAGAATGAATGGCCACAGACAAACAGTACACACCAGCAACTTATACCTCCCAATACCAGAACATGTCAATTATCACAATTCTAACAATCTCAATGACTGTTTCACCATGAGAGCTATCAGAGTTTTCCCTGAAACCACCACTGGTTCAGAACTTTGAAGATGGGAACTTGCAAACCAAAATATCCTGGATACCAGACACCTAACTGACCACAACCACTGAGAAAATTTTGCCTTATGGCCCATCACACATTATTATTAGTATTATCATTTAACTAGTTACAAATTTCTTCCAAAACAAATTTATTTAGTTATTTATATACTGTTTGTTTTAATATTTCAGACCCTTTTGTTATATTATTAATTTTATCACCACTTGCTATATATATATATATATATAAAACATCTCAGTCTTTCCTGACATAACAATAATTCATATGTTATGTTGCAAACTTCAGCATGTACACACCTCCCTAACCACATGATTCAGTTTCTATTACATGAATAAAGTGGAAACCGAAGTATTATATATGTTTGTTTTCGTCACGTCTGTTTTTCACTCGTTTTGACCAACTTTGGTGAGTGATGAGTCATTTTCCATTTCTTTTGACATTTACATACACGTTATACTAAGACACATTCGTTACGTATTGTATCTTCCTAAATAATTATGTTTCTGAAATGTTTGAATTCTAAAACACTTAACCAGATACTTTATTTTACAAAAAAATCACAAAAAATATTACGAATTCCCAATTTTAACTTGATGAAAGTCTCAGCAATCAAAGATAAGGATGTCTCTATTCTAACATTTTAATACAACCATGACTCTTAATATTAAAAGTGGTTACAGATGTAGAGAACAGTAAATGGAGCTAAATAACAAACTAATAACTGTACGGTCTTATACTCCTATGGTAAAAGTGATCATATATGTCTCAAATACAATATGAACCCCCAGGGGTATCATGTAAAAATAGATCTTTTCAACCAAAATGCTTATAAGAACTGGTTGATGTGTTTATCAAATTTTGTTGTCCCCAGTTATCCAACTCTTGAGTGAATGCCAGGAACAAAAACTGTATCAAGAAGACAATTTTAAGGAAAAGCAGTGAATAGAATCCTCGGGTATGGAAATCTTAGCAGCCAGTTTGCTTAATAAATATTACTGGAAAGATACAACAGATAAGCTCTTAAAAAAAACATTTAAAATACAGGGTGCAAATAAAAATGTAGCCCAATCAACATAAAACTTAAGGGACATGTCAAAAAAGGAGTGTATAAATCAGTGTATGGAAACAAACAAAAACATTACTGCGGATGTCTCAGGAGGAATTGGATAATCTATCATGGCTTCCATTTTTGTGCAGATGAGAGACAGCTTATGAAGAATTTATTTAACTTTTCACGAGTTCTACAGATACAGAAATAATACCATCACTAAGACCCTAAAAAAGAATAAACACAAAACTACGCTTGTCGTACAGTATTCTGGAACGTAGAAATGCTTGAAACAATTACAGAATTGTTGAGTTAATTCGATTTCATTGACAATTTTTTTGTAATTTTGTAAATTTTAAACAAGAAGCTGATAACACAGTATTCATCTATTTCAACCAGTGGTTCAATAGTGTGAAACTGGGTTTAGATCTACAATGGATAAGAAACACCCTATAAAAACAAGGGGTAACACAATTTTTACAAGCACTAGGTGCAGGTAACTAGAACCCAAGTTAAATAAATATTAAAAATTTTGAAACATATCAGGAGAAGAACACATGATGGGCTAAGTCTAGCATGTTATACCTTGATAACATTCAGCCCAACTGCTACGTTTAATTATATGCATAATATGAATATTATAAGGTTTCTAACAATATATATTTCTTCTTAAACAATAAAACAGAGTAAAAATTAAGACAGAGTTTAATTTTTAATATAATTATATGCCGTACCCTAAAGTTGATCCATCAGCACCATAAATAGCAGTGTCTGCCACCGCCGAGCCTATTAGCTGTGTGATGCCCGCAGTCAGGTGCGGTGGTGTCCTGCTGTCCTGGGGGTCCTCCCGGGCCCCGGACCTCGAAAGCTCTCTGACCATGTCGCCCTTAACACTGGCTCCACATGCCGCTGCCTGGTGTTGTGCAGTACTCGAGCCACTGTCTCTCACCGCCTCCAACCGCTGTCTCACAGACGAGTTCCTTTCTCTCACAGTGGTGTCTGCTACGCCCGAGTCCAGTGGCTGTGCAATACCCCCGTGGCCCACATCAACCCCACCACTGGCTCCACGTGATGCTGTCTTGTACTGCACAGCACAAACGTCACTGTTTCTCACTGCCTCTAGCAGTGGTCTCGCAGACTTGTTTTCTCCTCCTGTAGTGGTGTCTGCCACTGCCAATACCAGTACTTGTGCGACTGACATGTCGCCTGCTGCCGACAGCAGCTGTAGCGCTGTCCTGCCAGCCTTGTCCTTGCGGTCCACCTGGGCCCCGAACCTCAAGAGCTCTTTTGTCACGTCGGCCCCGCCAATGCCTCCACACGCCGCCGCCTCGTGCAGCGCGGTCCACCCGTCGTTCTCTCTCGCCGCCTCCAGGTCTGCCCCCGCATCCAGCAGTATCCGCACGGCGGCGGCCTGGCCGTGCCTCGAGGCCACATGCAGGGGCATCGACGAAGAACTGTCGACAGCGAGTGTAGCCAGACCTGGGCGGTGCTGCAGCGCCATCCGCAGCAGGTGCAGGTGTCCCGCCCGACACAGCGCACTCATGAGAAGTGGAGCTTTCTCTGGAGAGTCCAGCTGGCGGTTTATAACCTCTAGCTCACTGCAGCTGATGTCACCAGCCTCCAGGAGAGTCTCAAGGAACTGAGGAAACTGCAAAATTGGTCTGGAAAGCAATTCCTCTTTAGACAAAGTGCTCAACAGCAGTCCTGCTGTCTCTTCCATTGGAGACCTGGAGAAAACAAAAACATGTAATAAATATCATCACTGCCCAAAGCATAAATTCGTTTGTCCTGCAGCTCCAAACCCTTAAAAATTTAGGCTTATGTTAGCTTACTAGTGTTGGACTTGTACACAGATCATTTTATTTCTCTACTGTGAGCAGTTATATCCCTAATGTTACTGTAAAATTATCAATTTCATGTGGTGCAAGTGTCAGTAATTAATATGTAGTGCGACTATTGTCCTACTTTATACGTTGATAATTTTCTTAAACTAGCTTTGCCTGGCATGCATTACAACGCCTCTTTTTCTGATAATAAATCCCGTGCCATAGAAATGGGTTTCCCCATAAGCCAACTTACATCTTATAACAAATATGATTACAAATGGTTATAAAATGAAATTAAGTGTGTCATATTAATTACCAAGTAATAATTATGCCTTTCCTGATGGCATATTCTTACAACGTGCCAGCATGTGATAGGCAATAGAGGTAAAATAATTTCCTAAATGCCATATTACACACTTGTGTGTGATGTATAAAAATGAATAATAATTAAAAATTGGCAAAAAACATTATTTTTATATGATACATTATTACTAACAAATATTATTATCAAAATCTTGAGCATGGCAGCATCAACAGCAATGGTATTTCTTCAAGTGTAAAATGAAACACAGCAAACCTGTTGCAATATTTATTGAATTTATTGTTTACCGGTTTTGACCTTAAGGGAGTCTTCTTCAGAACCTGTGGATGTTGTACATTAATAGTGCCTCTGGTGTTAAGCTTGGAGTTATATACATGAAAGTTTGTGCATACTCACTTGTTAAAAAAT
>JARYHS010006964.1:6659315-6696316 GCA_031002005.1 Vandiemenella viatica
ACGTTGTAATTCCCAAGTGAAACCATGATTTATTCGTGTCACAAGTGTACCTTAAGTATATTGCTCAAAATCACCAAGGTGGCTAATTTCAAGTTTGGTTTTGTGATGAAAATATTTTTAAGCTATGAATATAAAAATAAGTCTAATTTATTACTAAGCGTGTTTATAGTCAATAGTTAAGTAGGGCAAGCACAGAACTAATTACTTTTTTTATAATATCGTTTTTAATGAGACATATCCCCAAAATCGGTCATTTCGGGAAAGTTTTTGTAAAGTCAATGAAGTATTAAAAAAAAACTTAAACATATATTTTTGCATTGGACAATAGCTTAGGCACATAGATAACAATAATAAATAAAAAACATGTGAAATATTGTATACAAAATCGTTTTAAAAACAAAATACCACCACAAATAAGAAAAAGTTACTTTTTGTATGTGTAATATTTTCCAGACATAAAAATATCAGCAATTGTCACAGTAAAATTAACTTTAGGTACGCAGAACTAACCATTTTTAATGTAACTACGATATTTTTTAAATTAAAAAAATCTAAAATTGTCTGTTTTTCGTAATTTTAGTAACGTTCCCGGAAATGATCAGATGTTCACGGAATGACACATCTGTTTCCTGAATGACAATATAGTTACAATATTGAAATCATAAACAACAATTAAATTAAAGAACTATGCAGATTTATTTATTTGACATAAGGCTTGTAGGTACTTAACATATAATTAAGTTTACTTAGTTTTAATCATTTTATGCAGTACCTGCAGTAGTACAATGAAATCTAAATTCATTTTTCTAGCAAAAATATTTTTTTTACAGAACTAAGATTAATTAAGAAATAGTTGCAAAAATAAATTTTTTTTCGAAAATATCCATCCGTATCGAAGCAATAATACTCTTTATTCTGTTCTTTTTTCAACAATGGAGTAGGAATAATACTAATTATTTGCTCAAAGCTAATAAATGACATATCATTAGTTTGTAGTTTGACTTTTCTGCCACTATTACGCACAGATTTTAAGAAAGTTACTAGAACTTCCCCGTCATCTTTATCAACATAAGTCTGACAAGTGGCGACATATTTGAAATGGATATTTGTTTTTCGAGTTGGCACTTTAATTATCAAAAATGTCCCAGGGGATATTAAATTTGGATGTAAGACTTCTGTGCGTTCGCCGTAAGATGTATCAGCTGCTGACGAGCAGAAATTGCCATTAAATCTTCCTCGTCTGATGAAGATGAGTTATAAATAGTTTTATAAGTTTTCAAATGTCATCAGGTCTCCAAAATTATTTTATATCCATGGGCTCTTCTAGTTTCGGAGATTCTATCGAAGTTTTACAAAGATCGATGGGTTCGAGTAAGTTCACATTTAAATGATTAGATAACATACATTTTCAACTCCTTGTGGAAAAGTTCGTGTCAATGAATTTTTATTACAACTTCTGACCCTTTTTGCCAGGTAATTTTTGTGATATTCATAATACCAGGAATGGCATCCAAAGTTTTCGGAACGATGCTTTTTGCCCTAGTTATGTCATCGTAAGGTATCACTTTTACTTGGATAGCAGAATCTGTAAACAAACTGGCAAAGTCCGAGGCTGTTTTGATGTCCTTTTCCATCAACACATGACTATCGGCAGTCCTTTTCAGATAACCACCTACGCCATCCATCGGTCCTTTTCCATGCCCAGGTTCACTGTAAGTCCAAGTAGCTTTTGTTATTTGTTTGAATTTATTAATCAATGTTTGTAGTGAAAGGTTTATATTCGTACGGTTCCGGTATTGTGATGTAGGACCGTCAGAATAAATGTGGAGAGTGTCAACATCTTTGTTTTCTAAAATTGTTGTTAAGATCGGTATCATGTAAGCCCACACTGCATGGGCTTGGTGATCCAAATTTTTACTCACTGTAGCAAAAGATCTTGATTGAAAAGCATTTTCAACATTTATTGAATAGATAACTGAGTTTTTGCAATATGTGTGGACTGAATTTCATTCGCGTACTTAGTGGTTTGGTTTGCGAGAAGTCTATCTGAATCATAATCTCTTTTTAAGTTAAGTTTTCTTTCAACCTTTTCTTCAATTTGTTGTAACTGTAAATACCATAGAGATGTCTTTTTATTACTGGAATGTCTTCAGCCAAAGCCATTTTTAATTCTTTGACTGTACTGGAAATAGTAACCTTTTTGTGATCTTAAATGTCTTGTTCTCAACTTTTACAGTTTGTCTTCGTTAACGGACTTCCACTGAAAATATGTTAAACAATCTGTGTTATCACCAGGCTCCAGTGTCACATTTTTGCATTTCTCACACAAACCGTTCATACATTCATAAGAAGTTGAATCGCAACTGTAGTCCTCAATCAACTGGTCTGTGCTCCCGTAATTAAGCTGTTGTAAGCTTTTCAACTTATTCAGTTTAAATTCATAGTTTTCACGTTTGACACAAAAACAAGTTCCTTTATCTCTTAATTTTGGAGCTACCACCCACAACGGTTTTGCTCTGAGTAGTGTTGCATAACATAAACTAACTTCAGTTTCTTGGACGAATTTTGGTGTCAGTTCTTTTACTGTGAGTGAAAGGATGCACCTTTGTTTCTTAACACCATTTTTTTTACAAAATCTCTCTTTGCTGGGCACATCCTACTGACATTATCTCTTTCAAAGAAATCTATGATCTTTCGACGAACTTCTGGCTTCAAAACTATCTCGCAAACTCGAGCATCTGACTTCAAAATGGATTTGTTATTTCTCTCCTTTGGTAAGAACTTCTTAGCCACATGGAGCAGTCTGTACTTCTTATGACTTTTCCACTAATACATTTTTGAAAGAATTCTCTCTGGAATTTTTTCGTAAAGTATCAGACTTTACTTGTAATTGTGTTCACAATACTTCGCCGGACAATAGGTTTTTGCGTACTTCAAGAGGAACTTGAACGTCTTTTATTAAAGAATCAACTTTGCTGTTAGGATTTATGGTTACAGGTTCACTTTTTTCGTTCCGTCTTTGTAGTTTTTTCTTTAAAGTCTCTATTTTACGTTTCATTAGAACTATAATTTGTTCCTGTTTTTTTATTGTACGATATGCCTTGGATCTATCTTTGGGTACAATTTTTCTTCCTACGTGACTTCTCACTGAAGGTATTTCGGCTTAATCATCATCTGAATGTGGTGGCGTATTGATCACTATATTTGCTAATGCCTTTTTCTTTTCCCTGTAATTTTTTGATGCTTTATTCCAACGTTTTCTCTGCTTTCGTGTCTCCAGCTCTGTCATCTCAGTAATGTTCTTCACTTTTTGTTCTGATTTTTTTCTTCTGATAATATGCTCTGTCCTTTGCCCTTTTTCTCTTTCTTTTCAACAGTCATCTTAGCTAAAAAATTTCCTATTTCTGGTATTAGCTTTTTCTCTTTGGCGCAAATAAGCCGAGCCATCCTTTTTAAGCTGCTTTTTTGGTATTTTTTGTTTTCCTCAGTCTCGTGAGACGCCATATGCTATGAAAAAATAACAAATCCTAAAAACCTTATAAACACAACACAAACAGTAAATTTACGGTTAAATTATAATAGCTGATATCACCTCGGGAACGAAATAGTCATTTCGAAAACATCATAATCATTTCGAGAACGTGTAATCATGTCCGGAAACGTTCCCAAAATGACTGTTCACGGAATGACGTTTTCTAATAAACGCGCGCTATTTGTTTAACGGCAGGCATTTTATCTGCGGTCTGACACTGTTAGCGTAATATGTATGGGGTTATGTTTTTAACATTGTTCTCTAAAAGATATTTTTCAATATTCGAAATTGAAAAACGCATTCCCGGAATGATGATCTATTGCTGTAAGCACTGTAAATAACTAACTAAAAGGTACTTACCTCTTGATTTTAATTAATTTGATGGAAGACACTTATCACACCGGCAATAATACTTTTTCGTAACACTATTGCGCCCTAGCACCTAACGGCTGCATTCATTATAAACAACTTTAGGCCAGTCACATCTGCGTTCACTGAAATGATGCTTACGTCGCAGGACAAAATATTTTAGCATTTTTTCTATAAAATAAATTTACTTTTGTATTATATTTACAAGATTTAGATAAAATTTACTGCTAATAAGAATTGAAAAACTGTTCCATGTCATTTGTTTTATGGAAATTATCGGTGTTTGTTTCCAAAGATCGTACTTTGGGACGCGTTCCCGAAATGATTTTCGATACATATATTATGAAATAATAATAAATCTTATTAATTTTTTAGGTATATTATATAATGTACAGTTAAAATGAATAATGTTTAGCAATTATTAATGGTAATTTGATAATAATAAAAATGATATTAGTCATTTATTTGCTGGCGAAGCAAATTTTCCCACCTTGGTGATTTTGAGCCATATACAATGTATTTCAGTAAATTTTAAAATCCATATATACCCAATCTAATTTTCATACAACTATTGCATTAGTGCCGACCAGACGCAACTTATAAATAGTCAGTAAAATTACGACCTTGTATATCCCAGGTGGAACCATGTTTTATTCGTGTCACAAATGTACTTTAAGTATATACGATGTATTTCAGTAAATTTAAAAGCCATATATATCCAATCAAATTTTCGCATTTGTTCTGCATTAGCGCCGTCCAGACGCAACTTATACATGGTCAAAAAATCACGACCTTGTATATCCCAAGTGGAACCATGTTTTATTCGTGTCACAAATGTACTTTAAGTATATACGATGTATTTCAGTAAATTTAAAAATCCATATATACCCAATCTAATTTTCACACTTCTACTGCATTAGCGCCGACCAGACGCAACTTATAAATAGTCAGTAAAATTACGACCTTATATATCCCAAGTGGAACCATGTTTTATTCGTGTCACAAATGTACTTTAAGTATATACGTTGTATTTCAGTAAATTTAAAAAGCCATATATATCCAATCAAATTTTCGCATTTGTTCTGCATTAGCGCCGTCCAGACGCAACTTATAAATAGTCAGTAAAATCACGACGTTTTATATCTCAAGCGGAACCATGTTTTATTCGTAACACAAGTGTACTTTATTGATATTAGATGTATTTCAGTAAATCTAAATAGCCAAATGTAGTCTGTAATTGTGGCAACTACCATACAGGCGAATCTCGCTGACGCTTGCTACATATTCTATTTCTGCCCCAATGAACAAATACTGCTGATTAATCTGTAACAGGCCTTACTTTGCACTTGATGAACAAGAATTAAATAAATTATATCGTCAAGAACAACATGTTCTGACGGAATTATTTATTGAATTATTGTTCAGCAATTACGAAAATATGTCTTCTTACTAGATTAATAATGCACAGCCTAGTCATGTATTCCTAACGGCCAATATCAGCGCTACATACTCAAAGTCTCAATCTCCACAGGACCTTCCAGAGCATCAAATTTAATAAGTTACATTTTCAACATATTTTAAACCGGAGTGCGTATGGGAGGAGGGGGAAGGGGTGTTAGGTCTAATTATGTAAACTTGTAGGTCAGGAGCAACAGTGAACCAACACAACAGTAAAACAAAAAAAAACAAAAAAAAAAAAAAAAAAACAGAACACCTAAACAGTTGTTTTTTTCGTAATATTTGTAAAATTATATACTGCTTACTACGTACTGTATTCTTCTAGTTACTTAAGACATCTATGGGAATTATATGACGTTATTGTGTGATAATTAAATATTTAATGTTCGCTTGTGGGAATGCTTATCACCTTAATGGAACTACCTTTTTTTTAAACCATTTCAATAATCGTTTTTTGACATAACCATCAGTAGATGCTAGAATAGACGATGTCTCATCACCACTTCTCACTCTAAATAACATTTCACTAGTGGAATGTTTGTGACTGCGAGTTTGCAGGCGATGCTTTACCTTTTTATGCCCTGAAATGATCAATAGAGAATGTTAAATCGTCATGTAACTAAATCTTGCCCCTCTTCGGTACACTTACATGGATTATTATATTTCATGTAACCAAGCTGTATTATTATAATTGATTTGTATTCCAATGTTATTGGGAATTAATCTAGGAGCGAATTTAATTTCTTTGTTGATGGCATATCATGGGGTCGGACGCGAAAGATCTGCGTATATTTTTCCTACTGTCTCCTGTGCACATGTGTTCTGCTATCCATAACATGGAATGTATTGTTCTGCCAACTACTCAAGGTCACGGCGCGGCGCTTCTTTTGATCTCAGTAACACTTTGGGACAAACCTATCAGTACCTGGAAGTTTTAACCATACACTGCTGTCTGCCTGTCCTCTCGCAGCTTACAAGCACCTTCACGAAACTTCCCGGAATTTTCCAATTTCTACATTATATGTTTGGTTGACACAAAACCGAGAATTTAAATGTTTATAAAATCACATTGTGTATGTTAATTTTTTATATTTATCACTATAGACGTTTATAGATTTTACAAAAGAATTTAGTGAATCAATCTCGAATATAACTTTACATGGCAGCTTGAAATATGTCCCGAATATAGTACTACCACGATATTTAAACACCCAGTACATAAAACTAAACAACGTGCAAACAATAGAAAGTTGTGAGACAAATAAGCAAACGTCTTAGTTTAGTTGTTACTTTACAATATATTACTTTTATTTAATGGAAGGAGCTTTCAAATCATAATGCATAGCATCCAAATATTCGTTTCATACATGTCATTTGATTGATCTTAGGTCGGCCTTACGGTCCGCGGAGCCAAGTCCGCTGCCGGATCAGAATGTTACCGAATCATTGATTCTTGCAGCATGAGACTACCAGCTGATTTAACATAACAGAGTTATGTGTTAAGATATTTAGTGTGTTGAACCCTCAACTGAGTGATTATCGAGTTGCACTTGTCTTTGTAATATCTACTTTTCACGAAATATATCGCTACCAGGCTATTACACATTATGCTGATAGCAGTAATGATTTAATAAATTAAATGTTTTCCGGTCGAGAAACGTTTACACTCTGATTAAACTACTTGCCATTACTCTCTCAAATAGTTTATTTTAGAAAATAATGTGGCTTAGGTTACATTACTCACAATTTATGTAGGGGTACGCAAAATGAGCAAGATTGGGTTACATGACGATTTACGATTTTCTATTAATCATACCAGGGCAAAAAAGGATAAAGCGTCGCCGCAAACTCGCAACGTCACAAACCCTAGTTATGTAAGAGATTCTACTTGGAGTGAGAAGTGGGGATGTGACATCAAATAATTTAGCATTTACTGACGGGAATTTCTCATAAACGATTATTGACATGGTTTAAAGTATATCTGTATCCATTCAGGTGATATAATATTCCAACACGTGAATATTAAATAATTAATTATCAAATATTTACTTATCATCTAATTCCTATTGGTGTGTAAAAGTAACTAGAAAAATACAGTATGAGGTACGCAGTATTTGGTAACGGTGGCATTACAAGGGGGGGGGGGGAGAGTGGGGAGTGTCATTATATAAGAGCAGAGAGCTTTGCAGCTTTTATTCTTGCAGTAAGCGTCTAGTGTGGTGATCGTGCTCTGTTGTTCGGAATAATTCTCTTTTGCTATCATGGCTTGTCGTGGTCGTCGAGGAAATAGTACTTGTTTTGTCGGGGAGGATGAGATATTGAATCGAAATCAGTTATTGCAGGAAGATGGAATATTACTGACATCGTCCTTGCTGTTAGCGGGGAAGATTTAGGAATATTCAGGTGGCTGGCTAGGCGAAGATTAATTAGAAACTCGTTCACCTGTGAAGTTTGCAATGTTCCCACCGCATTGTACAACAAGAAGGGAATCGATGGCTACATGTGGGGTTGCAAAAGGTGTAATGCAAGAAGGACTATACGCGTAGGGTTGCTCTTCGAGAAAAGCAAATTAAGTTTATTTCAGATTTTAATACTGATCTACTGTTGGGCTGAAGATATGCCCCAGGAAACAGATAGTGAAGGAAGCGAAGTTAGGCGTCTCTACAATGCATACTCAAGTAGACTGGTGTAACTTCTTACGGGAAATTTGTACTAAGTGGCTGGAAGCTCATCCAATTGAAATTGGTGGACTGGATGAGAATGGAGAGCCAATTACTGTCGAAATAGATGAATCAAAATTCGGTAATGCTAAATACAACCGAGGTAGATATACGGAAGGACATTGGGTATTTGGAGGTATTGAAAGAGGGTCAGGCAAATGTTTCATCGTGGATGTACCAGACAAGAAAAAGACCACACTGACTGCATTAATTCGTCAGCACATCCTTCCAGGCTCCGTTATAATGACAGATGCATTTGCTTCTTACCGTAGTTTATCAACAACTGCTGACGGTATTTACGGTCATGGTGTAGTCGTACACCAGCGAAACTTCGTTAATCCCGATGACCCTAATATCCATACGCAAAATATAGAAAATTTGTGGGCAAGAGCAAAAAGTAAGTTAACATCTAGGCGTCTTTTTCGTAGCTACCTTAAAGAGTATCTTTGGAGAAACCATTTTGAAAAGAAGGACCGCTTCACAGGGTTCTTATCTTGTGTTTGGTAATTATACCCAATGCTGCCGAATTAATTATACCTCCGCTAGCCTGTATCTGTTTACTCTGACGATAACTGGATTCGATTCAATACCAACCGATCAACAACTAATTTACCTACCACTGTTATGATGTACTGCCAAACGGCTCTTTTCAGAGCCAACACATCAATCGCAAAAAGCAAACTGTAGTCATAATGTCCAAAAAGGCGAACACCATGTAATTGTAGACAGGGAGAAAAAAATATATAGTTGTCCCATGCATCCATTTCAATTTATACCTTTTTCCGATTTTTATTTAAAAAAAAAAAGATTCCTTCCAGCTTTACGCTTTGTCAAAGAACAGGAACGGAAAAAAATCATCCATTGTCCCTTCAAAGGAACCATTCCAGTAATAGCGTGAAGGGATTTGGAGAAACCATAGAAAACCAAAATTTCGATTACCCGACAGGGATTTGTAGGCACGTCCACCCGAATGCTCAACCAGGGCGTTACCTCTCACCCAACACGTTCAGTTCTAGCCAGCTACTTCTGCCAAACAAATGTTGATGGTTTTTCTCAACAACCCGAGCGTAGTGGATGAGTTGTTATCGCTCTGACCTCGCATTGGCGAGCTACATGGTTTAACCAAATTACACCAGGAAAATGCCGGAATAATTCCTTCAAAAGTTGAAGGACATATTACTTCCCATTCATTATCCCCAGTCCCATTCCGCATCCAATTACCTCAATGTAAACGAGGCCTAAAGCCTTAAGAAAAAAGTAAATAAATAAAAATTGTGGTCAAGGAAAACGCGTGTATAACTGAGGGAAAATCTTTAAATGAAACTATGTTCCAGGTACGAAATTAAAGGGTAGATCGTATACTGACAATTCCAGTATTGCCAGAGCAGATGCAGAATATGCAAAAATTTGGCGAAAATTAGAGACTGTATATTTGGCTATTTAAATTTACTATAATACATCTTATATCATCAAAATACACATATGATACGAATAAAACATGGTTCCACTTGGAAATTTGAAAGGTGGTGATTTTATTGACCATGTATAAATTGCGTCTGGACGGCGCTATTACAGTACAAGTGTGAAAATTAGATTGGGTATATATTGCTTTTTAAAGTTACTGAAATACATCGTACATACTTAAAGTACATTTGTGACACGAATAAAACATGGTTCCACTTGTGATATATAAGGTCGTAATTTTACTGACTATTTATAAGTTGCGTCTGGTCGGCGCTAATGCAGTAGAAGTGTGAAAATTAGATAGGGTATATATGGATTTTTAAATTTACTGAAATACATTGTATATACTTAAGGTACACTTGTGACACGAATAAATCATGGTTTCACTTGGGAATTACAACGTCGTGATTTTACTAACCATGTATAAGTTGCGTCTGGACGGCGCTAATGCAGAACTAATGCGAAAATTTGATTGGATATATATGGCTTTTAAATTTACTGAAATACATCGTATATACTTAAAATACATTTGTGACACGAATAAAACATGATTCCACTTGGGATATACATCGTCGTGATTTTACTGACTATTTATAAGTTGCGTCTGGACGGCGCTAATGCAGAACAAATGCGAAAATTTGATTGGATATATATGGCTTTTTAAATTTACTGAAATACATCGTATATACTTAAAGTACATTTGTGACACGAATAAATCATGGTTTCACTTGGGAATTACAACATCGTGATTTTACTGACCATGTATAAGTTGCGTCTGGACGGCGCTAATGCAGAACAAATGGGAAAATTTGATTGGATATATATGGCTTTTAATTTTACTGACATACATCGTATATATTTAAAGTACATTTGTGACACGAATAAAACATGATTCCACTTGGGATATATATCGTCGTGATTTTACTGACTATTTATAAGTTGCGTCTGGACGGCGCTAATGCAGAACAAATGCGAAAATTTGATTGGATATATATGGCTTTTAAATTTACTGAAATACATCGTATATACTTAAATTACATATGTGACACGAATAAAACATGATTCCACTTGGGATATACATCGTCGTGATTTTACTGACTATTTATAAGTTGCGTCTGGACGGCGCTAATGCAGAACAAATGCGAAAATTTGATTGGATATATTTGGCTTTTAAAATTACTGATATATATCGTATATACTTAAAGTACATTTGTGTTACGAATAAAATATGGTTCCACTTGGGATATACAACGTCGTGATTTTACTGACTATTTATAAGTTGCGTCTGGACGGCGCTAATGCAAAACAAGTGTGAAAATTTGATTGGATATATATGGCATTTTAAATTAACTGAAATACATCGTACATAATTGAAATACACTTATGATACGAATAAAACATGGTTCCACTTGTAAATTTAAACTGAGGTTATTTTATTGACCGTGTATGATATTCGACTGGAATCTATATTTCAAATGCGCGCGCCCCTACAACTTTCTTTTCCTGAGTGCGCTAGTGGTGCTGTCTTAAGGCGGCAGGTAGGAACTATTCCCTCGAGATATCACAGCCTTCTAATCACACCTATTCTGCATGTATACCCAATGTAGAGTGATTATTTTATTCTAGTTGCCTTCAGTGTTTATTGTATCTTGTATTTTCTGTGTGCCTGACCATTATGTTGAACTTGACTGTCATACATCTGGTTTCATGTGTTGTTTAATTTATTGACAAGTTTGAAGTTTTTTTATATTTTACTTTTTTGTGTTTTTGTTTAATAGTTCTTGAATATTTTTCAAAAAATTCGATTTTTGTGAATGTTTTTGCTGATATGGGTCATAAATGATTCTTTATTCTATTTTGTTTCCAGGGTGTTGTATCAAGTCTTCAACAAGAAATTCGTTCCCCGCCTTACATTCGTATTGACCTTTAGTTTTTATTTGTGTATCTAATCAGCTGACTCTGCTTTCCATTTATCTTCATTCCATGTTTACGAAATAAGTTAGATATCCAAGTCAGATCACCCTGCAGCTGTTTACAGTTCTCTACCGTTTTGAGCCTTTTATAAAGCATTATATCATCTGCAAACAATCTAATTTCTGATAGTAAACAATCAACCCAATTATTCATTAGAATAATGAATAGCAATGGTCGTAATATGATACCCTGTGGCACTCATGGAGGAAGGAAATATATGGAGGAGAAGTAACGTTAAATCTGTGAAGCAGGCTCTATACTCTTCCGCTTGGCGGTATTGTAACCCAAACAAATGCCGAGTTCACATTGTGTCTGATGTTCTTATTATTTCATTTTGTAATGTGCATAAGTGTTTTATAATGACATCTTGTGTTGCATATGGTTGCACAAATAGGCAAGAGAGGAAAGAACCTGGAATATCATTTCATAGGTAAGTTGTATTCTAATAATTGTTGTTGAAGTGGTCAGTGGGAATTGTAAACATTGGCGAATGTCTATAAATATTTAGTCATAGCTCTTAATTGGATGACTTTGTTCTCAAATTTTTTTTGGTGTAGTGTAGAAAATCAGCACACCTTGCTATTTTGCACATAATAGACTAGCATTACTTTTTAACGAGTGTTGAAAATGAGATTTAAAGGGGGTGTGTTTTACATCGCGGTTCAGTTAATTTAGTATTGCGCATTTCCTTCGTCAATTTGTAGTTTATACTGTATGATGAAATTAAATGTGTTAAATTATGCTATGCAATCTTGGAATCTTGATGAAGCAAACGATGTTACCGCAAATACAGTTTGCGATTCAAATACGCGTGTGTGGGTATGTCTACATAGTTTGATTCTGTAACGGCAATTTAATGGAGATTGTGGTTAGGTCTAAATGCAGTCTGTACCAGAATGGTTTTGTTGTTCCATAAGGCACAAAGAATTTATTTATTACTGTTAGTAATTTCATGAGAGCCAAGTTAGTGACAAAACGTGTATAGCGATGGAAACTACTTCCACTTCCAGCAATTCCCAATTTAGCTTACGATGTATGGTAACAAGATAACTATTTTTATTCTGGTCTAGGCCTTATTTCAACCTAACCACAAGTGGTAGTAAAAACAACTGAAATATCAATTCTGTATGTCCACCATGTATTTCATTGTGGCTTTGGCAGAATTAATTTTTGTCCAGGTCGCATATCAACCCAATCCCAGTATATCCCGAAAACTAAGCAAGATATCGAAATTTTTTTATTATTTTCGATTTTTCTCGTCGTGTTATAAAGAATCGATTATTAAATTTTACTTTTGTGAAATTTTTCTTCTGCAGTTCAACTCAAGACACCTCATTTTTGATACAGTATTTCCGAGAACTAGGCGAGATATGGAAAACTTTTATTCTTTATTTTTTATTTCTCTCGTCTTTTTAAATAAGAATCCGTCATCAAATTTGACTTTGACCAATTTTTTCTTCTGAATTTCAACCAAAACCATTTCACATTTGAGACAGAATATCTCGTAAACTAAGTATGATATCAAAAAAATTTATTCCTCATTTTTTATTTGTCTCATCGAGATACATAATAATCCATCTCCAGACTGCGACGTTACGTTAATCCTAGAGTCCCCTTGAGGTTTTTGTTCATACACGCCGTGTCTGTATGGGTTAGGCCATGGCTCCCCACTCCCCCCACTCCTCATCCCCCCGGCTTGCGTGATGAAGGTCGCTTGCTTCGTCTCTATATATTTCCTTCCTCCATGGCGGCACTCCCATATTTTTACTTCTACTTCTTTTGATATGGTACTGCATTTCCTACACTAACTTTCTGTTTTCTACTTTTATTAATTCTTCTCCTAGAAAATCTCTTTCACATCCATTCCAATAGTTTTTACCTTTTTTAATACTATTTAATGGCTCACTCTGTCAAAAGCCTTTGAAGATCTAAGGTCATACTATCAATTTGGCCTCCCTTGTCCCATTTCGTCAGAAACATCTTTATATATCCCACCAACTGTGATTCACATGAATATTCTTTCCTAGTGCCATGTTGCCTACTTAAAAACCACTTACACTCCTCACATATTTTTCTGAAGTGGTCGCATATCAATCTCTCCATTAATTTACCTATTACTGATGTCAAACTTATTGGGTTATAATATTCTCATCACTCCTTTATGTACCGACACCACTATGGCACTTTTCCAGTCCTGTGGTAAACAGCAAATATCCTTACTCAATTTAACACACTGAACGCTACCGGCAATATGAAGAGTCCTGTCAGCGACTAACTCTGAATGCAAACCCGCATAACGCAGACGTCTCTAGACGTCCGCCGTCACGCTATTGACCATCTTACCCGAGACGGCAGATGATCTCAATTTTCTGCCCTTTTATGCTGTTTACTTTACTTTTAATATAAAATAAAATATAATAAATAAAAGTTTAAGGGAAAAATTAAATCAGTAATTATCGTGAACATTAAGTTTATTAAACAAAAAATCGTGTCAATCATATAGAATTACATAAATAATAATTATTTTATTTATATATATTCAAATTTAGTTTCGTCACAAAAAAAATATTTAATTATTAAAATATTAATTGATAAAATAGGGCGTAAATGAAAGGAAAAAATATAAAATTAATGTTAATTTCTCGGTGAAAAGACTTACCTTAAATTTCTTCTATTTATCAAGTAGATGTGAGAATTTAATCAATAGAATAATATTTTGCACCAGAAAAAAAAACAACAAGTTTGAAAAATTATTAAAAAACGCCAGTTGTCCGATTTGAAAACTGTCTTCACTCGGTGAAAGGTAAGACTTTAATGAATTGCAGGGAGAAAGGGCGAGCTCGTAGGCCAGGTACTGGAATCACCTACCTTCTATACAATGCCATAGGGAAAGGACGACTCAAGCCGTCCACCGTCACTGGGAAGCTACCTAGCAGATGGCTGAAGACGTTCTTAGCACTGAACGTGTTAAATAATGTTTCCAGATAAGGTACAATGCCCCACCCTACTATCCTTAAGTAATATCTTGGAGTAATATTATCCAGACCTGCCCCTTTATGATTTTTTAGATTCTTTCATTCCTTCCTGATATCCTCAGAATGAATTTCAAATTTTTTGATCTGTTCATTTCTAAATATAGTGTTAGGATCGTTCTCCGACTAAGACCCTCCCGTTTCTAATTCATTATACCTAATGCTCTCACTAAACCAGTTACTTAAAATCTCTGCCTTTTTCAATTCCTCCATAAATTCTTATCCATCCTTATCTATAAGAATCTCAACACCCTCCCTTCCCTCAGTTTTCTAACATAGCCATAGAAATTTCTAGAAGCCTCAGACAATGGTAGCCCTACACTGACAATACTGTTCATAAACCCATCTGTAGCCACCTTCTTAGCTATTATTATGCCCTTGTTTAGTTGTTTTAAATATTCTCTACTACCCTGCTGTTTCTTTACTCTGTTATGTTGTCTTCTTACCAACCTGTTTAGAATAGAATTTTATTTGATCCACGAAGTCATATAGCACAAGTCATCAGTAATTACAATAAGCATTTTCCCTTCTTTTATATTGTATTATTTCAACTAGACATTCAGATTAGTTATTTTTTAGTGAATGCAATAAGTTATTATACATGGAGCATTTGAAATGGCCCTCCTGTAAAACTGATATTTCTGAGTTACGTCACTGTTGCAGCAATTGAGCGATATATATATTTAATAAAATGCGTTGCGCCTGGAGACTGGACTCACCTCAATAGCTCGGCACACAATTTTATGATGGTCCATTTTTGCATATACTACACAATACCCAGGATTATATATCATTTTTGTAATTATCATAATTAAACTTGCACAGTCAATACAAGCAATATATGAAATATATCTTTTCAACTTAAGTGAAATAAGTATTTTGAGTAAAAGAAAATTTCTCGGGTTTTCTGCCGGATAATATTTTTATTTAACTCATCATACAACGTTTCGGCAGCATTTCATCAATACGCCATGAAAAACTTAATTCTCACAAATATTTTGATGTTTTACAAGTTACAATTCAAATTAATTCAATGTTGTTTGTTCATTTCTCGATGGTTCATATATTCAATGACACTGTAGAAGATATTAACTAATTAAAAAATTTCCGTTTATATTTAAAATTATGTATATTACATATTTGTTTTATGTCTTCAATAGGAGAGTTGTACAGAATGTTAGGCGGGTAGTTTACATTATTTTGGTATAGAGCTTTCATATGCCACTCTATATGAAAATTGTTACTATTCCTTGTTTTATATATATATATATGTGTTTCTCTATTTAACATTGCATATTCTTGACGTGATTTCAGGAAACAGATGCACTCAAATAAATATATAGATGGTGGAGTCAAAATTATTAGCTCTTTAAAAATTTCCCGGCAGGATTCTCTATGTTACATACTTTTTATGATTTTTATAGCTTTTGCAGTATGAATGCCTGTTTTGCAAGTGTTGAATTTTCCCAAATTCATTATACCATATCTCAATAAGCTATTCATATATGAGTATTAGGCATGCAACATTGTTTTCAAAGAGCAGCATTTTTAAAATATGACAATATTTGCTTAACTTCTTATTAAGTGACTCGATATGTTTTTCCCTCTTTAAATGTACAATCAACCATATCTCTAAATATTTTATGTCATGTATTTGATTTATATAGTTATCTCCTATCTTCAACAAATTATTAGTTATTTTTGTTAATTATATGAGTGAAAATAACCCCTACTGTCTTTTCATTATTTACAACCAAGCACTTATCCTGTAACCATTTTTCCACTCCTTTTGTTCTTGTAGTATTTTTATGGTGTAACTCAACTTCAACCTGCCCCTTTTTATAAATACTAGCTGGTACCCACGACTTCGTTCGTGTTTGTAAAGAATTTGTAATAACAGCTACCGACATCTAACAACCATAGTGCATGATGGGAGACGCGATGCTATTAACACACACCTATGCCAGTCATCTACGCTGTGTAGTTCAGGCAGCAAAGCAAAATTTACGGACACACATGTCTTTGGATGAAATACAAAAATATCCTTGATCTACCATTTTCAACCACCATATCTGCCACACTAACAGAGTTACCGAAATTCCGCCAAAGTGTGATCGATGCATGACTCTTGTTACTGCCACACACAAACGCCAGTGATATGCGACAGATAGTTTTTGCTGAAAAGTGATACACCATGACACATACGTCTTAGGCAGAAATATGAAATTGCCGCAGGTCGACCACTTTCAACCCCGATATCTCCCACACCCCCATAGCTACCGACATCTAACAACTATAGTGAACGACAGGAGACACGATTATACTACCACACACGAACACCAATGGTCTATGCTAGGTATTTGTAGCAAAAAAGTGACATATGCGGAAACACGAAAATAGCCTGGATAGATCAATTTCAACCACCATATCTCACACACTACCACATTTACTGAAATTCGGCTGATGTTGTGATCGAAAGGTTACTCTGTGTTACTACCACACACAAACGCTAGTGATCTGTGACAGATAGATTTCGCAGAAAAGTGATACACCACGACACATGCGTCTTTGGCAGAAATATGAAATTTCCGCAGGTCGACCACTTTCAGCTCCCATTTCTCCCTTACCCCCATAGCTACCGACATCTAACAACCATAGTGCAAGACAGGAGACACGATTCTACTACCACACACAAACACTATTGGTTTATACTATGTAGTTGTGGCAGAAAAGTGACATTTGCGGAGGCACATGTCTTTCGTCGAAATGCGAAAATATCCTTGATCAGCCCCTGGCAACCACCATATCTCCCACACTACTACAGTTACTGAACTTCGGCCGATGTTGTGATCGAAAGGTGATTCTGTGTTACTACCACACAAAATGCCAGTGATCTGCAATAGATAGGTTTCGCTGAAAAGTGATACACCTTCACACATGCGTCTTTGGCAGAAATTACCGCACTTTGAACCCCCATATCTCCCACACCCCCATAGCTACAGAGATCTAACAACAATAGTGCGCGACAGGAGACAGGATTTAACTACCACACTCAAACAAAAATGGTCTATGTTATGTAGTTGGAGCAGAAAAGTAACATGCGGAGCCACATGTCATTCGTCGAAATACGAAAATATCCTTGATCGGCCACTTTCAACCACCATATCTCCCACACTATCACAGTTACTAAAATTCGGCCAATGTTGTGAACGAAACGTGACTCTGTGTTACTACGACACACAAACGCCAGTGATCTGCGATAGATAGTTTTCGCTGAAAAGTGATACACCACGACACATGAGTCTTTGGTAGAAATATGAAATTGCCGCAGGTCGACTACTTTCAACCCCCATATCTCCCACACCCCCATAGATACCGACATCTAACAATCATAGTGCACGCCAGGAGATAAGATTCTAATACAGCACACAAACACCAATGGTCAATGCTATGTATGAGGCATGTTTTTTAAGGAAGAACCGTTTTACATGAATACATGTACCTTACTCTACGTTTCCACATAATTCCCTTCAATATTGAGGCAATTGTCATGAAGTAGTAGCAGTTTTTGAAAACCCTGCTCGTAGAAGTCGGCCGCCTCACTTGTTAACCACTGCATCACAACTGTTTTGACTTCGTTATCGTCTTCAAGACTATGACCGCCCAGGTGTTTCTTCAAGTGTTGGTACAGATTGTAGTCACTGGGCGCCAAATCAGGGCTGAATTTGGTTTACGAAATCATTACCATCGTTGTGGTACCGCTCTAGGAAAGTTAATACACTGCCTAAACTTTTGATTTTGTGCACATCCGTTAACATTTTCGGTACCCAACGTGAGCACAATTTTCGGTAATTCAAGTGCTCGGTCACAATGCCATGCAAAACACTATGAGAAACATTAGGAAAGTCATCACACAAGGATGAAATCGTAAATTATCTGTTTTCTATCACCTTATTGTCCACTTTCTGCACCAAACTTTCATTAACGACCGAAAGACGCCCACTCCGTGGTTCATTATGCACATTTATGCGGCCATCTTTAAATGCCCTCTCCCACTTTCTCACCATTCTATCACTCATAATGTTTTGTCCTTAAACTGCACAGATCGCACGATGAATATCGATCGGTTTTAGTCCTTTAGCACAAAGAAATCTTATAACAGCCCATACTTCACAGTCGGCTGGACTCACGATTATCAGAGGCATCTTAAACACTCAGTGAACAATGTAAACGAGGAAGAATTAGATTGTAATGGTGTCAATGTGTAGGCAAGAGAAGCAGATACCCAATGCGCATGCGCGGAACGCCGACCATAGCGCTGCAGCCACGGTGTGACAAAACGGTACTTACTTAAAAAATACGCCTCGTAGGAAAGAGAAGTATAAGAAGACACAATTTTTTGGTTGAAATATGAAAACGCCCTGCATTGGCCAACTTTAATCTTCATATCTCCCACAGCCCCACAGCTATCGACATTCGGCCAACGTTGTGCACGGCAGGAACCTCCATGTTACTTCCACACACAAACCCCAGTGATCTGTGCTAGGTAGTGGTGGCTAAAAAGTGAAATATATAAAAATACACGTCTATTTTTATATATATATGATACGATTAACGTCGTCTGAAAAACAATACCTCGTCTGCAGATAATAATTGATTTGGTAAATCATTTATATATATATATGGATTAGTAAGGGCCCTAAGACTGAGTCTTTTGGTGCTCCGTGATCAACTTTCTCATACTCAGAGAAATATTCTTTACCATCATGACATACTTTCAGTCTTTGGTATCTGTTGGAGAGATATGATTTAAACAAATCATATGCTTTGTCACGAATACCATATCTGAACAGTTTTATTAATAAATGGTCATATCTAATCAGGCCAAAGGCCTTGGACAGGTCTAAGAATATCCCACTGTTTATTTCACCCTTATCCACTGCATTGAGAACTGTATTCAGAAAATTGTAAATGGCTGTTTCTGTGGACATATTTTTCCTAAACCCATGTTGTGAATTGCTTTGTATTTTGTTTCTTGTGAGAAAATCAGTGAGCCTTTTATATATTACTCTTTCAATTATTTTAGAAATGCCAGGTCTTAGAGACACAGGTCTGTATTTCTTTATGTTAAATTTGTCATCCTTTTTGTAAATTGGTGTTATTGTTGAATTCTTTTGTTCTGTTGGGAAAATAGCAGCACTAAAGGAATCATTAATAAAATCTGTAATGCTGGTTTCACACCAAGCCAGTTTCTGCAAGTCAATCCTGTCACGTCAGGGCCCATCAAGTGCAAGCCAGTCCATTCCAGTCAAGTCAAGTCCTGTTGTTTCACACCAAACGCGTCCGGTTCAGTCCAGTTGATACAAGTCAGCTATAGCAAAATTTTTGTGATGGAGGTTGAGCTGCTTAAATTTATAGTTTTGTGACGGATAGACCACCGAAAAAAAAAAAAAAAAAAAAAAATGAACCAAGGTGTCGATTGTGTGTTCATCCAATCAATTTAAGAAGAGATCTGTATGGCGTATTTATTAATTTGTTTCCGGATTTGGTGAACGATCCGTTAAAGTTTTATAATTATTTTCCAATGAAATATGATTCGTAGTGCCTGTGTTTTGCATAATCACATTCGACGAAATGAAGAGGATAATGCATTCGAAAAGCGATTTCTTGACGAGATGAGAGAAGTGCATGAGCTTAACGAGGAACAATAGGTATAGTGTCAGAGATGACCTGGAGAAAATAGCAGAAGCAACGTGCCACACTCGGGTCCGTGTGATGTCGGTCTTGAGACGCTATGATCGGCCACAGATGAACTCTGCTGTGAGGCGAGTTAATCTGGAACTGCAACGGTATCTTATGTCTGATATTGGCTCTGGCATGGGCTTGGTACCTGTAGATGCTATTGATAGGTGGGATTATACTAGGCATGGCCTACACCTCAATAGTAGAGGGAAGGGGGTTCTTTCAGATCTCATAGCAAAACAATTAATTGGGGCCACAAATTCACATGAAAAGATACCTGTTGTTAATGGTGTTAGGGCAGCTCCTTTTTTAGATTAGGATCATGTATTAGGCAGAGAGTTTTAAAAGAAGTTAGTTTAAACAATAATGAGTTTTCAGATACCAAAATTAAAAATTGTGTAGGGATTAATTTATTACATCAGAATATCAGAGGGTTAACAAATAAAGTGGATGAATTGCTAGTCCACATAAATGAATTAAATGATATCAGTAGAATTGATGTTTTATGCTTGTCTGAACACCATATCACTGCAGGAATAGGTATGTCAAATGTAACTGATTTTAATTTAGCTTCTCATTATTGTAGAACGAACTTGGAAAAAGGAGGAGTTGTCACTTATGTTAGAAATGGTTATAGTTTTGAGGATATAAGTATTAGCAAATATTGTGTTGACCAACATTTTGAAGCCTGTGCTACACAGCTAAGTTTCAATAATGAAATTTTCATAATAGTAACAATATATAGAGCACCATCGGGAAACTTTTCTGTTTTTATGAACCAGTTTGAACTCTTATTAACATTTTTAAGCAGAAAAGAAGTCAACATAGTCGTATATGGTAATTTTAATGTAGATTTTCTAAATAACTTACCCTGTAAAGTCATGTTAGAATCATTAGGCAGTTCATTCAATTTAACTCAGGTATTTAATTTTCCAACTAGAATAATGAATAATAGTCACTCAGCTATAGACAATGTTTTCCTAGATACCTCAAATTTCAGTTATACCATCATGCCATCCATCAATGGACTTTCGTATCACGATGCCCAGCTATTAACCATCAACACTTCAATAGGAACTAGCATTAAGAGTAATGTCTTTAAACTTCAGCGTGTAATAAATGATGAGTCAGTTACTTGTTTTAGAAAGTGCCTGAATACCACAAACTGGGAACAGGTATACAGTGCTCAAGGTATGGACGAAAAATACAACATTTTTAGTAACATTGTATTAAATTTCTTTGAAAGTTGCTCCCCCTTGAAAAAGTTTCGTGCTTCTCAAAAAGAACAAAAGCCTTGGATACCTATTGGCATTAGAACATCATGCGTTAATAAAAGGAAGTTGTGTATTGCCTCTAGGAACAGTGAGAATGCTGATGTTAAAACACATTACAAACAGTACTGCAAAATACTGAAAAAGTTTATTAAAGAATCTAAAAGTATGTACTACAAACATAAAATTCATGATTCTGAAAATAAAATTAAAACAATATGGGACATTGTAAAAAAGGAAACAGGAAAGAGTAATCAAACAAGTAATGATATTTTTGTCAAAGAAAATTCTGTAGAATCTAATTTCTCAATTGATGATAATTTTAATCAACATTTTTTATCTATTGCTGATAAGTTGATTGCTAATAGTTCAGTGACACACAGTATGGATTTTGTCAAAAAAGGCTTCCAAGAAAAATTTAACTCTATGTCTATAAAATTAGCTACTCCAGAAGAAATAAGAAAATTATCAAATCCCTTAAGAGCAAATACTCAAGTGGTTATGATGGGATTTCCAGCAGATTAATTAAATTGTGCTCCACTGAATTAAGTAATATACTAAGTTATCTATTCAATATATCTTTACTTGAGGGTACTTTTCCAGAAAGGCTTAAGTATGCTGTAGTTAAACCACTCTATAAAAAGGGAGATAAGGCAGCCGTATCGAATTACCGACCAATTTCATTACTAACAGCCTTCTCCAAAGTTTTTGAGAAAGCAATGTACAATAGAGTTTATGAACATATAAAAATTAATAATATTCTAACTAAATCACAATTTGGTTTTCAAAAGGGTCATTCAACAGAACAAGCTATATTTGCATTCACTGACAATATTTTAGAAGGAATAAATGATAAATTAATTCCTGTGGGAATTTTTTTGTGACTTATCTAAGGCATTTGACTGTGTAGATCATAAAATTCTAATACAGAAACTTAAGTATTATGGTATAGATGGCATTGTTAATAAATGGCTTAGTTCTTTCCTTCTAAATAGAAAACAGAAAGTGTCAATGGAGAATTTTAAGGCTGCCTTAAGAGGTCCACTGTTTTCTGAGTGGAAATTAATCAGATGTGGAGTACCTCAGGGTTCTATATTGGGGTCACTATTGTTTTTAATATATATAAATGATCTACCCTGTGTTTCATCTAAAAACTCAAAATTTGTCCAATTTGCAGATGACACAAACATAGAAATTAAAAACACTCCAGATTTATCTACAGAATATATTTCAAATTATGTCTTTGAACTGATTAATGAATGGTTTACAGCTAATGGCTTGTCTTTAAACTTTGATAAAACTCAGTATATGCAATTCAGTACATCACACAGATTAACACCTGACATAGACATAAAATTTGCAGGCCAGTCCATTCAAGAGGTAGAGAGTGTGATATTTCTAGGTTTGTATATTGATCATAATTTAAATTGGAAAGTACATGTTTCTGACTTACTAAAGCGATTGGGAGCAGCCACATTTGCAATTCGTACAATTTCAGCTTTAGGTGAGCTCCGTATGAGGCAACTAGTTTATTTTGCTTATTTTCACTCCTTATTGTCATATGGAATAATATTCTGGGGCAAGTCTACCCATAGAGACAAAGTGTTCAGAGCCCAAAAGTGTGTAATAAGAATTATGTGTGCGGTTAGCAATAGAACTTCATGTAGAGGGCTGTTCAAGAAGTTAGGGATTTTAACATTAGCATCTGAGTATATATACACATTAATGTTCTTTGTAGTCACAAATTATACTTTGTTTGAGACAAATAGTAAATACACAATTATGGCACTAGAAGTAAAAATTATCTTCACAAGACTTACAAGTCAATGTCATTTATTCAAAAAGGGGTCTGATATTCAGGGATACATATCTTCAATATGCTCCCAACACATATCAAATGTCTAGTAGATGATAAGAATAAATTCAGGAAAACATTGAAAGAATTTTTAATTGACAACTCCTTCTACTCTGTCGAAGAATTTATTTCTAAGGTATCTTAAAATAACTTCCAGTATCTTGTGTAAATATAGTTCACATAATTAATTTACCATGTATGGTATGACTGTACATCTTCTGGTGTATGTATTTAGTTTCTTACATAATTGTTTACGGTACCATATATGTTATGACTGTACATCTTCTGGTGTATGTATTATTTTGTAATGGAAGTGTTTAATGTACCATGTATACTATGACTGTACATCTAGTGGTGTACTTATTATTTTGTTATGCAACTGTTTATCTGTAAACTGACAACTTTCCACATCCCACCGAGCCAGTCTCTTATATTGGGATCAATGGAAAATGACTGTATTGTATTGTATAACCCTATCCCACCAACTTCTGAAAGAAGAGGTAGTTGTGAAGTCATCAGAATCAGGGAAACATTAACTAACTATTTCATCTCGCCAATAGGATCTGTGCATTGGCAAAATGATCAAATTGATTATTGAAGTACGGACATGTATCACTTCATTACATCTAATTTTTATTTGTTACCTAATCAATTAAAAGACAGGCATGAATTAGAGTAATAATTGTAAAAAAATAAAATTTACAATAAAAATAACTGACCAGATGTTTCAACTGATCAATTTCCTTCCAAATGGCAGCAATTAAATCTCGGTTGCGGTGATTCGGATGCTTAACATCATAGATCTTCTTTCGTTCTCTAACCAGTTCGATTAATTTCTCAACATCCATTTTTAGAGGGTTATGAAAAAAATACACAAAACACGCACTTTGCACAAAGTCGGTAACAATGAGACTGGACTGGACTGGCCAGAATCAAGACAGGTTGGGTTCCCCTCCACTCGACGGGACTGGCTAAGTCGGACGGGACTGAGACGCTACCTGTGTGAATGAACAAAGGGGATGTTGGATTGTCCTGTTGACTCAGCTGGACGCTCTTGAGGGGGCTGGACGGGCTCGACGCGTTTGGTGTGAAGGCACCCTAAGGTGGGAAACAATGTATCCTGAGCTGTGTTTAATGATTTTGTCTGGGATCGCTTCCATACTGCAGGAGGTATTATTTTTTAATTTAGAAATAGTTTTACAACTTCTGTTTAACCTTATGATTTCCGTATTATAGTACACAGGTTCTCTACATCTGTTTATTTTTCGTTTTGGAATAAATTTTCTACCCCTTTTCTTATCATCTCCTTGAACTCTTTCTACTCTACTTGTGACTTCCTTCCATTTGCTGGAACGTTCTATGAAATATCTCTTTAAATTCGAGATTTTTGCCTTTTTATAATTGTACCTATTTCCCACTTCAATTTTAGCCCTTGGTTTAATGAATCCTCTATTATCCATCAGAATAGGGGTGTATGTCTGTTGTGGTGTGGTGTTTCTTTATCTGCGTAATAGTTTTCCCTTCTCTCTGATGTACAGTTATTTTGTTTGAACAACGGAAGAATTACAGAGGGAATTTAAAATGTAAAATCTGAAATCTCAAAAGTATACGGTGGAAGGAATTTAATACCGAAACTATATAAGGTAATCATAAAAATAATAATAAAAACTAATAAAAATAATAATTAGATGACTGGGGAAGATGTTAACGGAACAACTGCTCCATTGCAGTTCAATTCAATATTGATTCCTTTAGTAGCAATCAGCTCATTACATATTCAAAATTTATCTCATGAAATTGAGTAAAAGAAAACGCCACATCCATATAATCAACTTTCTTTTAATGAAATACATTTGACAGAGTAATCTTACCAAATTTACCAAGATCAAATATTTTTCTGTTCAGCGAATTCTTTATATTTCTACCCCTCTTTGTGATTGGATTGCCTGGGTTGCGGCTAGGCAGTATCTTTGTATTGTAACCGTTATCCAATGTTGAATGCGTCGTGCGTTGTGTTGGTCTGTCTGTAATAGAAGGTGATACTGCTCACTACTCTCAAGACAACAGCAGCAGGTGGTATGGAGACGACACACACCGTCCCTGTTAAACAAGAGGTGGGCTCACTTCTTATGTGTGTGTGTGTGGAGTCGTACAGTTCATGCATTGCTGATGCCGCCACAACAACATGGCCGCTCCTTCCATAAGCCTCGTGTTTACTAGTCTGTTGGTTGTGTGCTTGATGTATTTGAGCGAGCTCATCTTACTCATTAACCTGTATAACTGGAATCACGTGATGTTCGCAGTGTATTTAAGTATGTCAGCTGCAACATAGAAGTAAATTGCTAGGCCAAAGTTACAATGATGAGTTTGTTTGTTTTGAAACTGATACAGAACGTTATTTTGCTCTTTAATGAATACGTGTGGAAAGGTTTACATTACTATTCAGATACAAAGCTTTAGCAACACATTCACATTTTTGTTGTATTGTTTCTCATATTCTTTGCTGGAATCCCATTTGCTTTGGATGAGTTGTAACGTGATATATGTTAAACTTTTTATAATTTGTTTATTTGACTAGCTGTGTGTTCTGAATTACACAACCTCTTGAGGGCTCCAATCTGGAGTTGTCTGATAATTATTTTCCTTTCTACTTAAAGCTAGATGTGTAGTTCTGTTTATGTGTTGCTAGTATGGTGTCTACAAAAACAGGACTGGCACTGACTAAGAGACTGTGGTCTTCATTTAAGAAAAGTACAAAAAGAAAATTAATTTTTCTTGACAATCTGCCATGGTCACTGGTTTCTTATCAGTTAGTGTCCTCTTATCGCTTACATCAAGTGCCAGCACAAGTGTAACGACAAATTAGATGTGTTGCTCAGTGACATGTATGTCTGCCTTATTAAAATAATCAATTGGGTTTGCTCTAAATAACACAGGTGTAGTGATCCTATGAAACTCCTCACCTGTATGCTTATGTTGTTAGGAATAATAAACATAGGGGTCAACTGTAGATCGTGATTCTGGTACAATAACATTGTGTCTGCGCAGAGTAATTGTATTGTGTATGTGGTTTTTATGTTACTTTGATCGTTATGTTTGCATGAAGTTTGGTGAGATTTAATTTTCTATTGTTTTTTTGTAATTTGTCGGTTGGTTAGTGTATGTATTAACAATGTGGTAGTTATGTCGGATCTGTTGTTTACTTTAATTTATTCTGATACACAGTGATGGAGTGTGGTCAGTTATGTAGCAGTTAGTAACTGTGAGACTGTTTTGTGGTTTTGTTTGGCTTTAATATTGAAGTTTTGTGAGTGGTTTTGCATCATGTCTTTGTATAGGAGCTATTTGTCAGCTTAGGCTGAATCTGGTGAACTGTGTATTCAGTTTTTGTTTATTGTTGTGTGGTTTCGGTGTTGTGTTTATAAGAAATTTTAGTGAAGGTTGGTGTGGATTATATGCTGGTGAGTTTGTTCACTTTTCAGTCAAGTAGCTGTTGTGTGGTGGATAATATCTCGACTGCGATACCACTGCAACCACTTACTGCCTCGCGTTGTAAACACTTCCGGCTGGAGAGAGTATGATGTCCCACATGTGATGTGTTCAGCCTTCGATCGATTTATGAATACACATTAGGCCGTAGAACATAACCAATACTATAATAAAAAAAAATTATGGATTGAAAAATTTAAGAAATTATTACTTTCACAATTAATAATATTATTAAATATCAAACAACATCCCATACTGATAATTCATATCATTCATTAGTAACATTCCATAATATTGGTTTATGTAATTTAACATTTTAGTCACAATTCCATTGCTTTTTATTTGATTCCAGTCTTCTATATTTCCTCGCGATGCTGAAATCACTATAATAATCATTCATAGACATAAATAGTCCTAAAAACTGATTTCATCAATAACCATTTGCGTTTTGGTTGAAACGCAGTCTGAAACATACTAACAAGATAGATGTGATTTCTAAATTGGGGTCAGCAAAATCGCATGTGAAGGTTATGTTTTCAACTATGGCCCAGAATGCATTAAGACACAAACAACGGTACAGGTAGATCGACATAGAAATTAGTTCCGCAATAAAGTGTTCGATAGTTACGTTTCAGTGTGGTCCAGACTGCATCAATACATTGCTAATGAATTATTTCCTGTAGTACTGTGCAAAATTAACTCTTCACGGTATGAGACGTATAGTTATGGGATAGTTTCCGTTAGTGACATTTAAAGCAGCGCATGGAACGTATACGTCACATTCGGCGTCGTAGTGATGTCTCACACTCTCCATCTGGAAGTGTTTACCAGGCAGTAAGTGATTGCAGTGGTATCGCTTTATGGTGGTTGATGAGAAATTCTGGGTTAGGTGGTGAAGTAGTTTATAGTTTTGTATTCTGTTTTCTTGATTTATAGTTACTTGGCTACTGTTTTCGCTATATTTCGATTTCGTTCAAAAAGTTATTATATTGTTTAGTGTATTTCTTTTTCTTGTTGATGTTTGGGAGGCATTTTATTTCACGAGTTTTCAGGTGGAAGACAGCTTTAAGTGTGTTGAAGATAGTATTTTGGTGTATAATTTGTTGTGGTTGTATGTTTTTTTTTGTGTGTTCAAGGTATTGGGAAGTCTTTTTTATAATAGTTGTTATTATTTTTTTTCATTTTGTCATTGTATTGGATATTCTGATTTTGATTAATGTTTTATCGGTTCATTTTATGTGATGTAATTGGCATGTAATAGTCAGTGTTTTGCGAAGATGGTGATATGGTGTTGTATAGTTGGACTGATGGGATTAATTGTATCATCGTATCAGTTTTAAAATGTGTTTTGACTAGCGATTCTTGTTTTCGATATGGTGGTATTGTGTTGTACATTTGGATGGATGGGGTTTCAATGGAGATGACGATACCAGTATTTGTCAGTAACTGGTTAAATGTGTTTAGAGTAGTTCCGTTTTTGTTTCCAGCCCAGATAACCCCCTAGCTTCCGTTTGATCCCATTAGCTACATTTGTTGCTGTGTGGGCTGGTGTTTACATCATAGCGCCATGTTATTACAGTGTAGTTTAGCACGGCGGAAAGTAGTCTAGGGGTATAATGTCCTCCAGTAATCCCAAACTGTATGCTTATGTTGGTTGGAATAATTAAAAAGATAGGTTAATAATTGAATACCAATATTAGTATGTTCAGATATAAAAATTTAGAAATTTTCCCTTACATGATGAGTGATTTAATTTTCAACTGCTGACAATGCTGCCAAAGGCATGAATAAATATTCAAAACCAAAATTCAGTCATATTAAAAATACCTGTATGCATAAATTGGTACCATGGCATACAATCATCCACAGTTAATATGAGTATCTTATTTGCTATTCATTACTATAGTGTTTAATGTTTGTGCACTCCATTTAAAAATATCATTTGTTTCAGTAACAGATTTTGCTTATAGTTTGTATTGTTTTTGTGCATAATATCATTTTACATCGTTGTGTATGACATGTGTAAATCAAGTTAATTTTTCCTGTGTAGAATTCTTTCGCACTCTGGTATGAATAAACACAGCTTAAGGCAGATCATTCCAGTGTTTCATTGACCTAGCCACAGGTAGAATAACTTCTCAATGGTATAATCTTTGAGTCTTACAATCTTTCACCATATTTTTTTTTTTTTTCCTGTCTTTTGAAGGTAATATTATACAGAGCTTTGCATTAGTTTGAATATCTTCATTGTGCTAGTGTTATCTGGGGCTCGCCAGTAGAGCGTACGAGACTTGCGACGACATGTGCGTTATGATCGCTGACTGGCTGTCTCGCACTTGCAACACGCACGACTGTACACGTGTGACGAAGCACCCCCGTCATCACTTCCTCGGTAATTTTTTGTGCTGTCATTATTCATTCGTTTAGTCTACTTAATTCCAAAGATTTTTTGTTGTGTCTAAATTTTGTGATGACTTATGTGACTTTTCACACATGAGCATGGCAAAAATCAGTTACAGGAATCGACTGCATTCTGATCATCTGAATTGCGATTGGAACTAAACAACATCGATTCAGCTTTCAACACAAAAACCAGCCCATCCATCACATTACATTAATTCCATGCTGATATTTGTACTGTAGCTTAAAAAAAAACTTATTTTTTTAAAAATGAATTATTTTCAGTGGATTTGCCTTTGACTTGATAATTTGGGTAAACTCTAGATTGTGATACTGCTATCACTTATTGCCTCACAAACTGCAGCATTGTTAACACAATATTGCCTCGTGCTTATGAAAACGTTGTCTTACCGTGTGTGACGTATTCAGTGTCAGCAAATCAACAAATGTCACTTATAGGACTGCACAGAGAACACTTTTTCAGGCGGAGATAAATTATATATCCAAGTGCTGTTAACTAAAAATCTTATTGAGTGTATGAAGCTAAGTATTAATTGGTTGTCTAAATTGCAGTCCTTACGATGTACTGTATGGTATCGGTATCTAAAATATCGATCTGTGTTATTCTGTATTAATATACCTTATCATTACGAATTTCAAAATTTAATTATAAATTTTACATTAAGTAATTTACACATTACATGTAATAAAATCTTCCAGTTTGTCCATAGAATGAATATCAGTTTTCAGTGTTCGCGGTATTATTTTCTAGAGTCAAACCCATCCACGTAATACAATATCGCAATATCCAAATTGCATTATTTTCTATTAGCATCTTTGGTGGTAATAACATGACCTTATATTTTTAGAAATTGCCTATCGTTTCTAGTTAGTCAACAGATATTTCATACTCTAAATGACTTGAGTTGCTAAGGAACAGGAAATTCTCAAAACATTTTGTTTGTAGTTGGCTCTTCGATTTAAATTAGTTATCGAGAGAAATGCTGCTACGTCACATTCAGCAATGTGGTGATGTCACACTACACTTCTCCATCCGGAAGTATTTCCATCGCTTGGTGGTAAGTGGTTGTAGCGGTATCGGTATCTCGAGTTCAGCTGATAATGTAATAGCGTACGAGGAGGTTCGAGTTTGATAATCCCTGGTTTACGGTATCCAGGACTCATTGTGGCAGCATTGTAGTGATTAGCCTTCATCTGTGTTTTAAATTGGTTGTCATAGTTTGTGGTCGGCTGATTAAGCCGTCTCTCGTGCTTACCTCAGTGTCCAGAGGTTCCCAGTCTGGTGGCGTGTTGACGGTGCCATAGCCCTACACTGCGTCTCCCTCAGAGCAGGGAACCTTTATCCTGACACCACACACTCAGTGAGTTTCTTGTGGCATGCTGTTATTACTACTGAGGATTAGGCAATCACCTTAGCAATAATAAAATTGTGGCTGGCGGTATGGAGAGAATTTTGTGACTAAGGGGATTGTAGTGCAAAAAACGTTGGGAACCCCTGCCATAGTTAATTCTTTCCCTTTGCATTAATGTATTTGTGTAATGCATAAAACACCACAGTTCATAGTCTTCCAACTGCCTCATCGTGTTTTTCACTGCATATTCTTATTAACTTTGATTACAAAACCTGGTTGAGCGATTTCTTATTTTTCTTTCCGTCGGCCGCGGGCATCTATGTTCGCGGCGGATAAAGGTCAGCTAGCGTAATGCAGATATCCGCTGGCCTATGCAATATTTGCTTGCCTTGTTCCACAAGGAAGCTATATATGTGTATTCCTTTTTTTTATGAGTTACTATTATTGTCACGCTCAAGTCCGCAACGGTTAGGTTTGCGTGCTTAAACATTGCAGCGAGTTAAGCTTATTATTAAACTGTCGTCGCGAGTTATGCCAAAGTTTGGAGACGATTAAAATAAGAACTAAATTACGTGTGAAGAGATTACAGCTCAGATCCGGATTGCATCTTGCTGGAAGTAACAGACGGTGTTCGCGTTGCAGCCTGGCCATGCGAGTAGATCCTGCATTCATAAGGTGAGTGGATTTCTGATTTTTTGCGCTATTACTGGCCGAATCGCTGCTGCCGAATTTCGGGTGTCTGTGGTCGGCGGAAGTGGAGAGAAATCGCTCACCAATTAATTAATCACGGTTACGTTCCCTGCGGGAAGTCACTATTTATACGTGGCTTTCCCAAGATAGATTATCCATCATCTATTTTTTGGTCCTCCTGGTGTCGGATATGACACGATCAGTTTGATTAATATAATCTTTGTATAAGCAAGTTACGCTATACTTCAATCATATTTTACAATATGGCTTTCGGGACAAATGTTGATTCTGTAGAATTCAAACGGAAGCTAGCGTTATTAACTTCAAAGTCGGATATGATTTTTGAGAGAGTTAATAAATTGTATAAGATTTCTATGAACATCTCTTCGTTTGATTCCCGGACCAATGAAAGTTTTATGACTGATTCTGAAACAATTGATGACCTTCAGATCAAGTTTGAATCTATGATAGATCAGATTAATGATTTACATTTGACTAAAGATCCTGAATATACACCTGATTATACCCCATTAGCTGCATTTGAGGATTTGTACACGCGTATTAAACGAACTCGCAACAAAATTAGTGCCTCTACCGTTACATTGTCATCGCGTCCGAGTGACCGTGAACACATTAAATTACCTCCTATAGATATTCCTAGCTTTGATGGTAGTATGGAGAAATGGTCAGTATTTTATGAATCTTTCAAAGCTAATATTCATGATAACGACCAGTTAACTAACTCACAGCGTGTGCAATATCTTGTAAGTAAACTAACAGATAATGCATTGAAGTTAACTGCAGGTATTGTACCTACAGCAGAAACATACCAAATAATGTGGGAAAATCTAGTAAGAAGATACCAAGACAAACGCCTGTTAGGTACTCACTATTTAAATATCATTTTGGATATAAAGCCTAGCAACAATAATCCAAACAGCTTGGATACATTTATAGAGAAATATTCAGCAGCAGTTGCAGCTTTGAAACAATTAGGCATCATGATCTTACAGATTTTATTTTATTTCAATGTGCATTGCGTAAGATCGATGCTCAAATTGTACAAGCCTTTGAAATGTCAGTACGCGATAAAGAAATGCCCACTTACAACGAATTAACTTTATTCGTGAAAGATCAGGTTAAAATTTCTAAACGTTCAAGCAATATGAACAGTGCAAGTTCGGGATTATATTCTCGCGCTTCAGATAACATGAACAAGCGACTCACAGAAAATGTGACCGCGGGCGTACTTCCAAAGCATTTGTTTCTAAAGAAGATAACGCAATAGTCAGAGACAATATGGCAACTAAGCTTATCTCTGGATCCTGTGTTTATTGCCAGCAAACAGATCATACATTACTCTATAATTGCTCCCACTTCAAATCTTTGGGTTCGCCACAGAATAGATATGAATTTGTAAAATCAAAAAGAGGCTGTGTGAACTGCCTGGGAATTTCTCACACTGTTTCCAACTGCAAATCGTCGTCTGTTTGTAAGTTATGCAAGAAACGACACCATACTCTCTTACATTTTGATAGGAAAAATACGCAGACTCATTCCACTCGTCTCAACACGAGTGAGAATTGCGCGTTGCAAGCCATTTCCGACAACAGTGTAAAAACAGACCGCGCCAAAACTTGCTCTATTGATGTCGACACCAACTGTTCTGGTCCAGGGCTCGCATCATCGGCTCATATAAATAAGGCTTCACATAATGAATCTCCGCTTTCCTTGAGCGTTAGTGTAAAGACTAATTTTCATATATTACTTTCCACAGCTCAAGTGTATGCCAAGTCCACTGATAATAATTATCAAGTAATTAGGTGTCTAATTGATAATGGATCACAAAATCATTTAATTACCATCGATTGTTGTAAGTCATTGAACCTACAGATAATTCCATTAAATAATTCCTATGTGAAGGGTATAGGTTCGAGTTCGCGACCGATTTATGGTTATGTGAATATCGAAGTACAATCCCGTGTATTTAAAAGTAACAAATATAACATTCAAGCTCTAGTTGTTGATTCTATTACAGACCAATTACCTTCTCATTTTATAGAAAAGTGTGACATGTCATATTTGGACAACCTACCTTTAGCTGATTTAACATGGAATATTCCGGGTAAAATTGATCTTGTGTTGGGTGCTCAGCTTTTTCCGTATATTTATTTCGGAGATAGAGTTGAATCAGGTACTATGGCACCACCTGCTTTACTGACCGCCTTCGGTTATGTGTTGATGGGAGAATATTCTAGTATTCATACTCACCCAACATCTTTTACTGCTCTAGCACTCAATGAATTGGTGCAAAAATTTTGGGAATTAGAGGAGATATCTCACAAAAAATTCCTAAGCCCTGAGAATACAGAGTGTGAGAATTTATATACTTATCTGTGAGTAGGAACAGTGAAGGTAGATATACTGTGGCTTTACCGTTCCTTTCAGATCCTAATGAGCTTGGCAATTCTCGTTTCAATGCTTTACGCCGATTTATGGCGCTCGAAAGGAAATTTAAACTATGTCCCACACTCCGAGAGAGCTATAATAAAGTTATTGAGGAATATATTACAAATGGTTACTTAACAGAAGTTCGTGAATCAGAGGTTAGCGATGACGGGTATTATATTCCCCATCATGCAGTCATCCGCCCTGATAAACCCATGCCTCGCATTGTACTTGATGCAAGTGCTAAAACTCATACTGGTTTGTCATTAAATGACATTTTGCATACCGGTCCTAATTTACAGGCCGATTTATTCTTGCTTTTATTAAACTTTCGGTTATTCCCGATTGCTATTACAGCGGATATCAAGCAAATGTATTTGCAGATTGGTGTTGTTAATGACCATCGCAGATTTTTGCGAATATTATTTCGTTTTGATGATAGCGAAATAGTTCGGACATTTCATTTTAACCGTATTCCTTTTGGGTTAAAATCGAGTCCTTTTCTAGCTATGCGCACTTTGCGACAGCTGGCGGCTGAAGCGAGTTCTCAGTTTCCTGAAGCCTCTGAAGTCGTCGAGACTAAAATGTATATGGACGATTTGGTTCATTCTGTTCCTGATGAGGAAACAGCTTTTCGTTTATCCCGAGAACTAATCTCATTATTGAAGTCTGGAACTTTTGATTTAGTAAAATGGTCCAGCAATTCTTCTGGGTTACTCGATAGTCTTCCTGATTCTCATCGAAGCCCAGTAAACTTTTCAGAAGGAAACGTAGTGACGTCAGCTAAGGTTCTGGGGCTAGCATGGAAACCTTCAGACGACGTTTTCTACTTCACCACGACCCAAGTCTGCGAAAAGTGCACGAAGCGGAACATATTATCTGTAGTGGCTCGTTTGTTTGATGTTTTGGGTCTGGTTGCTCCGGTTATTTTGTTAGCCAAGTTGTTAATTAAAGAACTGTGGCTAAGTAAAATTGATTGGGATGATACCCCGCCCGAGAGTGTGTTACGCCGATTTGCGGCGCTCACTCAAGAATTACCTCTTCTTTCCACTATGGAAATCCCTCGTCATGTAGGTGCATCAAAGGACTGCAAGGCCAATATTGTTGCCTTTTGTGACGCAAGTATGAACGGTTATGGTTCTGTTATATATTTACATACTACTGATGCGTCTGGCATATCGTTCGACTATTATGTGCTAAGTCCAAGGTTTCACCTACCAAAATAACGACACTTGCGCGTCTCGAGTTATGCGCCGCGCTTCTGATGTCGAAATTAGTTAAATTAGTTAATGAAACCTATCGAGATCGAGTCCATATAGTAGGCACCTATGCCTTTTCAGACTCTACGGTAGCTTTGTCCTGGATTCATTCTTCCCCGCATCGTTGGTCTGTTTTTGTGAGTAATAGGGTCGCTCAATGTCAAGAGAACCTTGCTCCGCAAAACTTCTTTCATGTTGCGGGAATCGAAAATCCAAGTGACTGCCTCTCTCGAGGTATGTTACCGTCACAATTAGTTTCTCATAGCTTGTGGTGGAATGGACCGTCTTGGATGCATCGTCCCACTTCTGAGTGGCCCATTAAAACGTTTTCTCCGGGTGATTGTAAGGAATTACCGGAACACAAGACGAATGTTTTCACCATTACTACCACTCAACCTGAACCTTCCGTGCTGTATGGTTTATCTCAGCGCGTGTCTTCTTGGGACAAATTATTGAGAGTTGTGATTTACATTTTTAGATTTATAAAGAAGATTACCCCTTCTGGTGGGGTAAAGAATTTGTTCTTTGCTGAAAGGGCAATAATTCGTGCGGTACAAGATGTGCACTTTGCAGTAGATATTGCTCTTCTAAAAAAGAATAACTTGCCTTCGAAGAAGCTGCGGAATTTGTCAGTATTTCTTGATGAAGAAGGTATTTTACGAATTGGTGGACGACTGTCTAAGTCGGACTTACCCTTCGAAGCTAAACATCCAGCGCTACTTCCCAAGCATGACCATGTTGTGCATCTTATTATCAGACATTACCATGTTTTGAATTGTCATGCAGGGGCTGGTCTGTTAATATCGATTTTGCGGCAGCGCTACTGGATTTTAGCTGCGAGGATTGTTGTTCGGTCCATGGTACGTAAATGTAATTTTTGTTTTAGAGTTAACCCTACTCATCCTACTCCTAAGATGGCAGATTTGCCTCCCTGTCGCATACAGGAAGCTAAGGCTTTCGTTCATACTGGAGTAGATTACGCAGGTCCGATTCCTATAACCCTTACACGACGCCGTGGTCAACACTCTCAAAAGGCGTACATTTGTCTTTTTGTGTGCCTAGTCACTAAGGCTATACACATAGAGTGGTCTCAGACTTAACGTCTGATACATACTTAGCCGCATTCAAGCGCTTTATTGCAAGACGAGGACCTGTTTCTTGTCTATATTCAGACAATGGTACTAATTTTGTAGGTGCCAAGGCTCAGTTAGAAGAGTTGAACAAAGCTCTAAAACCTGAATTAAGTAGTCGCCGTATCGAGTGGAAAATGATCCTCCGCGTGCTCCGCATTTCGGAGCATTGTGGGAGTCTAATATAAAGAGTTTGAAGACCCATTTATTTAGAGTGATTGGAAATCAACTTCTCACTTATGAAGAACTGCAAACGGTTCTAGTTCAGATTGAATGCGTTATGAATTCGCGACCTTTAAATGTAGTGTCGTCGGATCCATACCCAGAAGTTATTACTCCTGCACATTTTTTGATGTCAACTCCACTACAGTACTTACCGGCCGCTGACATGTCTTGTTCGAATCTAAACCAACGTAAGAAGTTGTTAGATCAGATGGTCCAGTCATTCTGGAAAAAATGGCGACTTGAATATTTGCACACCCTGCAAGTTAGACATAAATGGTCGACACCGGATAACCCTGTTCAAGTGGGTACAGTTGTAATCGTGGGGCAGGATGATTCTCCCCCTTTGAACTGGCCCTTAGGGGTGATTATTAAAACTTATCCTGGTTCAGACAATGTCACTCAGGTGGCGATGGTGAAGACACGATTCGGCACTTTTAAGCGTCCAGTGGTTAAACTTTATCCCATACCAACACAATAATATTCTTTCTTTCATTCCTTTTAATGTATCAAATTTATTAATAGCCTTTTAATTTAATCTTTCGTCAATCCTACTCTCAACCCCTATCTTCA
>JARYHS010006964.1:6697316-6719451 GCA_031002005.1 Vandiemenella viatica
AAGTTACTAATTGATAAAAATTTGTGACTTTCATTACCAGGTCATTACTTGTGAATAGTAAGGTATTGAATAGTCCTATAGTATTGTTATTTTGCATAAGAGCTTGAGGTTTGCTAGAATGTTGGAGGGAATTGCTCGCTGAAGACTTGAAATGTAAATACCTTGGCAAACTCAACATTGCAAGATGCATTGGACAGGTTGAATTAATTCACTTAATGCAGATAGCGATTGATGTATTAGAGAAGTGAGGTATACTGGGTTACAGAGCTTTGGCGAGACTACTGCCTGATACGGTGTTGTAGTGTTAGTCACATTTAGCACATCAATTACAGGAGTGGAGGGGATGCAAATAGTGGCAGCTAGAAAATAATAAAGAGCACAGTCAATAACTGATACGATAAAAGAGCTGGAATGGGATTAATTAGAAGATGGAGTGGGAGTGTATAAGACATGTATTAATGGTGACGTGTTAAAATATATTTTTAAATAATTAAGAGTTCAGTGGAAGGGAAAATGACCAAGCTCGATTTCAGGCATAACAACGCATTTTTTTTATATAAGTAGGGGAGTCTGGGATTGGAATAAATTGCCAAGGGAAAAAAATGAATAAATTACCAAAAACTATGAAGTAATTAAAAATTAACAATCTTAAAGGGGATAAATAGGCAGGTAGAAAAATTGTTAAAAATTTGTGTGCAATGAAGTGTGTACTCCATTCAAATTAATAAGACTCCATTTTTTAATATCTGATTACATGCATAAGTGAGTGGTAGTTTTTATTTTATACCCAAGGTGGAAATGTTTTTGAATAATTTGAGAGTGAAGTGCTGATGAGTCACATGCAATAAAAGAATTAAAGTTTGAAATTCACATTACACATAAGTTAAGTTGCCACAGTAGAATGGATCCTATTGAATGTAATACTAATAATAATACATCTGTAGTAATCACATTAATACCTCAGTCATTTCACTTGTTGATTACATTCCCTTATTCTGGAGGACAGCGGTTTGAATCCCTGTCCGGGCATCCAGATTCGGGTTTCTCCATGGTTTCCCCAAATCACTCCAGGCGAATGCTGCGATGCTTCCAAAAAGGCAATGGACGAATTCCTTCCACTTCCTTGTCCCCAATCCCATCCATCCTCTAATGACCTTAAGTGTCGATGAGGCATAAAGCCATAAGTGAAAAAACTACCAAACAGTTATTGAATAACAGATAAAAATCCACAATATCAAAGATTACACCACATTCTGGAGGTCACATTGAACTTTCAAAGCTGCATGGTGGTTAGAAACCAGTTGATCTGCACCAGAAAAAGGTGAAATCGGTTGCATCTATCAGAAAGGTTAGGGCCATTATTATTTTATCTTCAATGAAAATTCTTTGTATTGATAGTCTTGAAAATTAGAAAATAGCAATTGGAACATATTATAAGTTTTTGGACCATGTGAATAAAAAAATCATCAGAAGTTAATGAAAAAGAATTATCTGAGTAGGACATTCTTTCTGCCTATGGAAGTACTTTAGCAATGGCGAAACTAAGTGAAGCATAGTACAGATTGCAACATGCTTTGCACCTACTAGAATTTTCCAGCCCTTACATCCATACAGTTCCTAGGCAAAATATAATTATAATTAGAACATATTTCAAATCAAATGATATCCTTGCTGACAGGTGGATATTTTTTAGAGCTAAAAGTATCGCGTATCAGGAATTGAATCCATTTATTAGAAGAATATTGCACTCAGCGAATTTAGCCATAAGTGACTGCATATAAAATGCTTTTTTTTTTAACAGAAATTTCGTTCCCTGCAAGTTATAGAACTTTTACATTGGCCTCAAATGAATTGTTTATGGATTTTCATTAGATGTGTCTAAATTTACAGAGAAAATAGAACTGGTTTTGGCATTTTCTTATGTTAATTTATTTCTCCAAATGTAAACGTATTTTATTCTTCTGGCTCCATGCACATAGAGGAGGTTGCCTACTGTCCTGGAAGAATTCTCTGTGTTGTTTGTTGCTCTTACTGAGGGTGCTCTACAACTACCAAACTACTCCATTGATTGTTTTTCCATCTAAGCTGATTACCACATTGATTTTGAAGACTTATGCCAAGTTCATATTTCTTGCTGAATTTTTTCAAGAAACCATATTGTGTATTATACATTAAGATTACAGTGTAAGCTGCTTACTGCATACTGGTTAACTCTCAACTATTTATCTTCCTATATATTCTTGAAAATAGATTCGTAATGCAAGTTGTGGTATATCTCTGTCTAACACCATTAATACGTTGGTTCATTCAAGTGGTTGGTTTCCAACTACGATCTGTGCTGACATATTCTGGTGCAGATTTTTTATAATGTCGACATCATTACTCTCCAAAGCTAAACATTTCAACCAATAAAGGTAGATTTATTAATTTATATTGCTGAATGCCAATGAATATTGAATAAACTGTGTGAAACATTTGTTTGGATATCAGATAATTTCTAAAAATTGGATATCAAAAAAATACACACTAAATTGCCTTTTCCAAAAGTTAGTAGATTTGTCATTCTGTAGTTGATGATATAAGTGTTTACTTTAGAACACAAAGGTGTTTTAAGGGATATTTTCCTATAATGGTTTTAGTTCTTACTATAAATCACATGATGAGTCATCAGTTTCTGTACTTTAAAAATGTGAAGCCATTTTATATTAGAAGTATCACTGTTCGTTATACATTGTATAATTATATGTAATAATAAAATATGTATGTCATAAAATTGTAAAACTGAATCATATCTATCAGTTTTTAATTAATATACTTTGCCAGTGCTATAAATCCACCACATTTCAACGTGCAAATTTTCTGTTTATAGGGGTTATTGTGGCTGCAGAAAAAGTAGTTACAATTATGAGCAGCTACATTCTGCTAGTGAATTTCAAACCAGAATACTAGAGGAGCAGCTTACAGCGTACAGGTATACTAACGGGATTCGTTTTGGCCACCGCCCAAATTCAGATGTAGGTTGTGGAAAATCTGTATCTAAGTCTTCTATTCTTAGACAACACAAAAATTATCATGCAACGATATTCCTGAAGTCTTATGGCATTTGTGAAAAATCTTTTAAATGTCTCCTCTGTCATATTTGCGGGAAATCGTTTATAGACTCTAGAAAACTTGCAAGACATCAGCGATTTTATTCTGGAGAACGTCCGTTTTCTTGTGATATTTGTGGTAAATCTTTTATAGACTCTGCAAAACTTGCAAGACACCAGCGATTTCATTCTGTAGAACATCCGTTTTCTTGTGATATTTGTGGTAAATCGTTTAAAGAGTCTGGAAAACTTACAAGACATCTATGGTTACATTCTGGAGAGCGTCCATTTTCTTGTGATATTTGTGGTAAATCGTTTATGGGCTCTGGAAATCTTACAAGACATCTACGGTTACATTCTGGAGAGCGTCCGTTTTCTTGTGATACTTGTGGTAAATCGTTTATAGACTCTGGATCCCTTAAAAGACATCAGCGGTTACATTCTGGAGAACGTCTGTTTTCGTGTGATATTTGTGGTAAATCGTTTATGGGCTCTGGAAATCTTACAAGACATCAACGGTTACATTCTGGAGAGCGTCCATTTTCTTGTTATATTTGTGGTAAATCGTTTATGGACTCTGGAAATCTTACAAGACATCAACGGTCACATTCTGGAGAGCGTTTCGTTTTCTTGTTATATTTGTGGTAAATCGTTTATGGACTCTGAAAATCTTACAAGACATCAACGGTCACATTCTGGAGAACGTCCATTTTCTTGTGATATCTGTGGTAAAACTTTTAAATGGTCTGGAAATTTTACAAGACATCAACGGTTACATTCTGGAGAGCGTAGGTTTTCTTGTGGTATTTGTGGTAAATCATTTGCAGAATCTGGAGCACTTAAAACACATCAGCGGTTACATTCTGGAGAACGTCCGTTTTCTTGTGATATATGTGGTAAATCTTTTATAGCCTCTGGAACACTTAAAATACATCATAGGTTACATTCTGGAGAACGTCCATTTTCTTGTTATATTTGTGATAAGTCGTATATGGACTCTAGTAATCTTAGAAAACATCAACGGTTACATTCTGGAGAGGGTCCTTGTTCTTTGTAATATTTATGGTAAATCATTTACAGAATCTGGAACACTTAAAATACATTAATCGGTTACATACTGGAGAGCTTCCATTTTCCTAAGATATTTGTGGTAAATACTTTACAGAGTCTGGATCACTTAAAAGACATCAACAGTTACATTCTGGAGATAGTCTGTTTTGTTGTGATTTTTGTGGTAAAACGTTTATAGACTCTGTAAGACACCAGCGATTCATTCTGGAGAACATTCGTTTTCTTGTGATATTTGTGGTAAATCGTTTACAGAGTCTGGATCACTTAAAAGACATCAACAGTTACATTCTAGAGGTAGTCATTTTTCTTGTGATATTTGTGGTTAATTGCTTCTACACTCTGGAACACGTAAAAAACATTATTTTATTTATATGGGAAGTCCATTGAAATATAACATTTGTGGTAAATTGTTTAAACAGTTTGAATCCCTCAGTATTCTTTCTTGAGTTAGCTTGTTTTCTTGTTTAATTTGTAAAGTCTCATAACCTTAATAGAAGTTCACGGACATAGTTTGGTATTGCTTGTTATTTGTAGTGTTTGTGGAAAATATTTTATATGGTCTGAGGATCGCAGAGTTTATCAGTTTTTTCATATAAATCCTGGATATCTTGTTAACTTTGTAGAAATAATTTAAGTAAACTTGATTGAAGATTTGAGTAGCTGATTTATTAGGTTAAACAAGAATATTCCTTTGTAATTTGTGAAAGAAACTAATAATGTTTTTGTAGTGATTAAAAGTTATTAGTATATCCTATAATGTGATAGCCAATGTAATGTGTTGATTTTTGAGAAAATACTATTATTGTTTTTGTACCATTAAAATTTATTTGTATAATAATTTTTGGGGTAACCCAACTGATTTTGTTGTATATAGAATTTAATTTTGTATGGCCTTAGTATCCTTAATATGTCAATCATCTTGGGTATACAAAACATCAATTTTCTTGTATGGCTAGTGGAAAATGTTTTATAGGTTCTGATCATCTTCACCAGCCTTGTTTCATTTGCTCCAAAAAACTCAATTTTTATGTTTATTAAATTTTTGAGTGTTTCTTAGCTCACAATTGTTCAAAACATATTTAAAATTGCTCAGTTATTGTGGACAATCCTTTTTATTATATAGGTATTGTTAAATATTCTTATTATTTGTTGATATCTAGGTGTTGTTTCAAAAACAAATTAAGTTATTCAATCTGTTATACATTTTCTATGGCTGTAGAGTAATGTTGGTTTCTTAAGTCCATTAGATTTTGTTGTTTTATTTGTATATTTTTTTCAGTTTTGTGAGTTAAAACCCCTTAAAAGGAGTAAGAGATATGGTTCACTTTGTTTTTAACTTTTTCATCGCAACTTTCTTTTATAGATATTTATAATGATGTACAATCATTGTGTATGTTGTTTTAATATGTCAAGTTTATTGACAGAATCATAAATTACTATTACTTAACTTGAATTTGTTTGTAGCTTTTTCTAGAAATACCTATTATGAAGAAAAATGTTTCATATGGTTATTAAACTGGCTACTAGTAGTATAAGTATATGTTATGACCGTTTGAGTTTGATGGGATAAGAGGAATTTCTGACTATGAAAATTGCTTTAGTTATATTACTTTAAATAGCAATTAATATAAAAGGTACTAGCAATTTGCACTTCATTTATATTAATTTTTTACAAGCTGTATATATAATACTCTAATATTCCATGTATGACCAAGTAATGTTAATGACCTGTCAGTAAATTCAGTTCTCAATTGGATTTAATAGTTAAAAGATATTTAAGTAGATTTATGTAGTTGACAGTATAAATGGTGTTGGTTTCTAAGCAGTTTTTCTATTAATTTTTATCATCAAATTTTTTTCTTTAATTGTTTACAAACTTAGCTTGGCATTATTTGAAAAATATTCTTTATATTTAAGTCATCATAATATTCATCACAAAGTATATTCATTGTTGGAAGCATATAAGGACAGTGTTAATTGTTTGAATGTATTATACTAATTGATTGGTGCAAGGTTTTGACTGATTTAAAATAAATATTTGCTGTAATCTGTGAGTAAAAACTATTCTGATGCAGTTAGATAGGCAACAACATTTCGAAAACCTTACCTCAAGCAATATCTTTTTGTTCATCTGATACATTAAGATTATTGATACAGAGAGCAAATGCTGATCTGGTATTACAAAACTCTATCAAATAATTTGTCACATGATTGAAGAAAAGTCATTGCATTGGTTGGTCACAAAATGTTGTTGTTGATGAGGAAGCCTTTTCTAATCTAGATGTTACTTCAGGCATTCCACAAGGAGGTGTAATAGTACCGCCTCTTTTCCAAATTTTTGTAAACAATCTTGGTGACTGTTAATGGCAGGATGTGACAGCTGATGATGCACTTATCTGTCAGGAAATTAGGTTCTCTGATGATTACTTAGAAATTCAGAGCGATCTGGATGTTATTTTGGAATGGTGCCATAAATAAATGTAATAAAAATAAGTAATATGAGTACAAAATTTGAAATTCTGTTATTGACAGATTTAATTTCCTGATGTATCTCATCATTATATTACAAAGCGACGTAAAATGGGACTTGCTCATAACATTTGTTGTAGGCAAAGCTAAGTCTAGATTACGATGTATAGGTTATATTTTGAGAAGCTGTAATGCTCATACAAAGTAAGTAGCATAGTAAACACTAGTGTGTCCGCATTTGGAAAGCTACGTCACCATCTTCAGCTGCAGTTGTAAGCCTTGAACTCTGCGTTGAGCATGTTGTTTGAAAACTGACATGGCAATGACAGATGTTGTTATGTTGCCTAGCAGCATCTCAGACAACATTATACACCCACAGAACACAAAAAGCAGAGCGTTGGTGATGAGTAGCCTCAATAACAGGAATCCATGCATCACTTATTTGGAACCCACTATCCCTGTTAACCAAATCAGGTGCGAGGCAAATTTTAAATGCTTCTTTGATGATGCTATCCCAGAAGCCTCTTGCATGTGTCAGCACCTTAGTCGCTTTGAAATAGAATCCATGTTCTTCTGCCAAACTATGTTCCGCCACTGCGGATTTGTCTTTTTGCCCCAAGCAAACATGTCGGGCGTGTTCCAAACAACTTTGTTTTACACACCGTATCATCTGGCAGATGTATGTCTTTCCACATTCACACGGGATGCAATAAACTCCAGGTGTACAAATCGCAAGGTCATCGTTTGGAGAGCATAAAATGTTTCTCAATTTTGGTAGTGGCAGGAAAATGGCCTTCATGCCATTACTTGCCAGGACCCTTCCGAACCTCGATGTTGTGGCGCCAGAGTATGGCAAGAAGGCTAATTTATCATGTGGACCATTATCATGGTTATTAGGCCTGCATTTCATTTCCAGGAATGCCAACTGTATTTGATGTACATTATACCCACTTTTTCTGAAGCTATCACGTAGATTTTTTAACACACTAGGAATGCTGTCTTTATCACATATTGCCCATGCTCTGTGGACAAGAGTGGTTAGTACTGTCTTGTCCTCTGCCGGATGATGACTGTGCACGTTTAGGTACAGGTCGGTGTGCGTTGGCCTTCTATACTCCATGTGTCCGAAAGTTGTGGAGTTTGGGATCCGTTTCACAAGGGACTGATTGACATGTTAGAGAAAGTACAGGTGCGAGCTACTCGATTCGTGACTGCTAGTTACAGTCCTTACGAAAGTGTCACAGAATTGATACATAGATTGGGCTTGGAATGTTTGGCAGACATACAATGTAATTTTCGTTGGAATTTATTGGAGAATGTATGGAAATCTTTAATCTGTGGGTGCTATGAATTTCTTCTTTTACCAATCTATTGAGGTCGCAATGACTAGAGGGATAATATTAGAGAAGTAAGGTGCCATACCGATGCTTTTAGGTATTCTTTCTTCCTCGTCCTATTTGTTATTGGAATGCACAGAATTAGGATTAGTGCTTAGCACCTTATGCCACACACAGTTTTTGCGAATTGCAGATTATAGATGTAAATAATTTACGTGATACTTATAAAGTCCTCCTTTTAATTAAATATTCTCTTTCTGATCGGTATAAAGTATCGGTTTCATTAATAGAATTATATTTATTGATATTTTGTACTCTTTTGTGTAAACGTATTGTAGTGATCTAGGTCAATTACTTGCTTAAAACCCTATTACTTCTTAAGTCAGTATCCAGGGTGGATGAACATGAAATAGTTAAGCACTATCAGAGATCTACGACCTGAGAAGTAGAACGCCAATCAAAAGTTGTTAGTCGCCAGTTGCAAGCACCTGGATTTATTGCAAGGTGATAAAGTGACTCCATGCAGCAGGTTAGCGAGGAGTAATGCTCTCTCCCACACAGTGGGAATAGGAAAGGGAAATCTTGCTTAAATCGTGGGGGCAACTATCTGTCTGTCACTCTCTAGAAGTCTACAGCATAACACACTGATGTTGCAGTGTAGAGATGATGCCAGCTGTCTGGGCTCTGCTGCGATAGCTGGGTGTGGACATTCAGATGTTCAATCAGTTGGTCATAGTCATGCGGGCATAGTCTTATATGGAGATTAACAATGTTTCATTTAATTTGGGCTGTAAGGCACCCATCAGTTGCATGCTCGCCTAGTCCTTGGTCATATCTCTAATATTTTGTTACAAAGCCAATTGAACCATGTAAATAATTCACATATGTCATCAGTCATTGCTCCTCTAAATAAATGGGTAAATATTGTAACTGCCATTTACAGTAATTTAACCTCCATTCCTATAAGTAATATCTGAATGTGACTGAGCCATATAACCTGTCAGGTGTTGCTGTAGGGACCTGTGATGAATATTCATATCAGAAAAATGGCTGAGTTCAACTCTTGGCCCTTATCCACAGTTCCAGTGGAAGCTTACCCTGTCCACTCTTGTTAATCAGCTGACAGGGTCACTACAATATCTTTGTTGTTACATGGTTGTAAATGAGTATGACAATAGCTAATTGTATAGTTTAATTCAGGGTAGTAGTTAGCACTGTAACTATTGACTATATCACTGTTTCATATACAGTTTCACATATATTCTGTTAGTAAAAAGTCAAATATCAATTTACTGTCATTTATCTTTTTTTATGGAAGTGTTCTTGCTTCAATAAATTTCTGAGGTAAATCTTATTTATTCACAGTCCTTCAAACCTGAGATTTATATCATAAATTACAAAAACACATTCAGTATATTTAGAAATATCTGAGAAAGCAAAACAGAAAACTAAGCACAAACATAGAGAGAGTATTTTTCTTTATATGTGCAAAAATAAGTTTAACTAAAATTAGAAGGTAGGAGTATTGTGTGCAATCGATTTTGGTGGGTGGGAGGTAACGATCTGGCGTCAAATTCTGGAGGACGGGGGTTTGAATCCCCGTCCAGACATTCACATTTGTGTTTCTCGTGGTTACCCAAATCAATCGAGGTGAATATTGTGGTCATGGACAAATTCTTTTCCTTTTAACCAGTCCTGCCCCACCTTTAATGCACAAAGGCAAAAGATAAAAGGATAATAATTGGCTATTATTCTTGATTAGCACCTAGACATACAGTTTTAATTTAATTGCAATGAAGCACAGGCTCATGGCAATTTCCCTACACCACCATTTTCCCCCATCTAGCACCCATCTACATTTGCCATCCACAAACTCCATCTTTAAATTCTTTCAACATTTTCAGGAAACTATTCATCATTTCTCTTGGTAACTCATTCCAATCCCTGACACCCTTACCCAAAAAAGAGAATCTTACCACACACTTCTGCTTGAAATCGAGTACCAGCTTGTGGTCATTGTCATCTTTTTCCTTCCATGAACTACTTTTCATACCTATTGCAATATCTTTCCATGTCTTATCGCCAGGTATATGCCCTGAACACTCCCATGACCCTTCTCATCCTGTCTTGCAATGAATCCCATTCCAGCTCCTTTATTATATCTGTTACTGATTGCATTCTGCGGTAATTTCCAGAGATGGTGAGATAAATATTGTAGCTCACTGGAAAAATTATTATGTATAACCGTGCAATACATAAAATGACAGGTGTAATTACAGGCCACAAAAAGCATATTGTGTAAAACAACAACTTCTGTGGTTTTACTGGTGTAAATTAACTGTTAGTTCTCTAACAGCTTGCACGTAAAACTCTTGTTATACAGTCCTGTCGCGAAGCCATGTAAAACTACTTGTTTGTTTTACTGATATTAATTTAATAGTTAGTGATGATATATTGACCAACCTAATGGAAAGTACTGTACAGGTTATTATAACACTGAACACACATACACAGACGTTTAAAGTAGTAGCAAGTTATCACACAGTTTAGTGTTTAGAGAACACATATACGCCGACCACCAACTGAAAATAATATTAATCCTAAATTGCAGGGTTGCTAGAGTGAAAAGTACCATCTCTTAGCGTAAATTCAGTTACTATCGTGGCCACTGTTCACACAACGATCACTGTATATTATTAACTTCTTATACACTCACTAAAGGAATGTTAATGCAGTTAGTTCAACCTGGTCAGTGTGATCCAGTCGTAAACGGCAGGCACTACTCAGTGCCAACGCGGAAGCGCAAATCCTAAATCCATTTACGCTTGGGAGAATACTGCTATTCCACACTCCCACGATACTCTTGTTGCCGCGCGCTACCTACACCAGCGACAATCATATACCGACTGCTTGCAGCTTGATGGATATCAATTATCGATACCATTGACTTAGATGAAATTTGACAGTTTGTTAGCTTATCGCTCTGTAATGTGACAATTGTCTTACAGGAATTAATTTAAAGAAAATCTACAGAATTCCCTTCACAAAGATATATAAAATATTATGTCTATTATAAATTGTAAAGCATTCAACAAGTTTTGCTCCTGCAGTCCTCATTAAAGTTATTCTCCTAGGACTGGCAGTATTGATGCATTCAGTATACAGAAAACTGCCAGACTCACAGCAGAGACTGCAGTTGCCGTCTCTAGCTTTGAGGAGCCACGTCCATTAGGTCTAGAATCGCATCGCTCTGTTCACACACTCAATGAGGGGACAAAGTGGGGCGGTTGCAATGAATCTCCAAGGTCTAAAGTTTATTTGAATACAGTTGTTTGGTGTTCTAATAGAGCTGTGGAGTTACAGTTTCAATCACAATAGAATATACTCCACTACAGCAGAGCACTGTCCACACAGAGCAGAACCTCCCTTTTAGGTATCCAGTGGTAATGCACTGATGTTTTTAAGATGTAAGACATGAATTTATTATAATTTTTTCTGCTGGTCTTTTTCAATAAACTTTCCTAATGAGTGATACAGGCAATTCGTGAAACATATTCTGCTGTTACTGTTCCTAATAATATCTGATATAGCTGCCTTGGAAGTATTTAAACATTTTATTATTAATATAACTGCTGATTTATGTATGTATCATAAATGTTTTAATATTAGTTATTTGAGTTTGTAAATATCACAAAAAGATATCTAAGGCTGATTCAACTTTAAAAGTCTGTGATAGCCAACCATGATTCGTCGAAAAACGCAGGATAGAGTTTGTTAAAACAGTAGTGCTGGCTAGGGCTTCTGGGACTTTGTCATAAGCGAGGCGTTGGAAAATCTGTCCAAATGACAACAACATAAATGGTGACGGTGGGCTCTATCTGAACGAAGCCTGAAGACCTATCATTAGTGATATCAGACGAGCGACGGAGATCTGAAGGAAATGACGACAGTCGGGCGCCGCAGCGGACCACAGATTAAGCCAGCGCTAACAGCCAATCAGAGCGGACCCACCAGCATCTCGGACCAACAGCACATCCAGGCGGGAAAGCGCGAATGGTGCCAGTCGATGGCCGCAGCGGGCTGTGTAGTATGCCAGCGCTCTCGGCCAATCGGAGCGAGGGGCCTTCCAGCTGAATGTATTAAGGAGGTTCCATGTGTTGTGAAGCCAGGCACTTGACACCACTCTCGCTTGGTGCTTCGACTGCTGCGTCCGGCTCTATATACGCCCGCAACGGCGATCTGAGGAGTACCACTATCAGGCCCACAAAAGTGATCCTGCGTTGACGTCGAGTGGACAAACAAGAGAGAGGAGCTGGACGCTACTAGCGTACACCGAAACTCCAAAACAAAGTTGTCAGTAGTGACCCAAAGCAATTTTTTTGTCTGTCAGATGTCAAGTTAGCACTTCTGTCGTTTGTGCTATAGGTTCTATACTGTGAAAGCCACAGTTTTAGGGCCAGTTAGCTTGGGAAAGTGCAGCTCAGGGACCCCGTCATGTGGGGTCATTCCACGCGTGCTGAGGAAAAGGCTAGTTGGTTGGGTTAGTAATAGGTTAGAATACAATTATTAGTTTAAGTTCTTCAAACTCCCAGATCACCACGGAGCCCATAAGGCCTTCCGAGGCAATGCACCTCCTACCCCTGCCACCAAGTGCAGCGCTCTGATGAAGCCAGTACATTGACAATGAAGAATGCTGAGTCAGTCGTTACTGTCAATGCATTTACAGAGAACATGTTCGCTCCCCTAAACAACCTTCCAACATCTGGTAGAGTGTCAACACATGACAGTGAAAGGCCCCAATAACCATGTCAGCCAAAGGTTCCTCCCATCATTGTTTATGAAACCAAAGAGTACTATAACACTGTTGAAGAAATTAAGAAGTCACTCACTGGAAGCCTCAATGTTGGCTACAAGGCTGGTAGTATTGAGTACCAGGTTTTCAATGAAGCAGACTTCAATTACCTACTATCACATTTCACCAACAAAAAAGCACAATTTCACACATATCAGTTCGACGGCACTCGGAAAAATTTGTCGTTCTGAGGCATCTGCCTATTGACCTTGATCCTACCCAAATACATGACGAACTTGTATCTTTGAATTTCCCAAGTAAAAGATGTTAGCCTGCTGTCTAAATTCGACAAGGAAGCGTCCGTCATGTACCCATGCCTTTGTTTCTGGTCACGCTGGATATTCTGAAACAGCTAGAAAAAATTATGTCCTAGAATATTTTATGCATCTAAGAGTAAAAGTTGAAGTTTATAAAACACCTGAAGGCCCGTCGCAATGTCATTGCTGCCAAAAATTTGGACATGGGCAAAGGAATTGTAGGGTCTTACCAAAATGTGTTAAGTGCTCTGGAGAACACCTAACGCAGTTATGTAACAAAACAAAAGATGAGCCACCCAAGTGCTCCAATCTCTTGGGGGGGGGGGGAGGAGGTGGATCACCTAGCGAGCTATAAAGGCTGCCTACAGTACAAGAAAATTGTGCAGGCCATAAATGTAAGGCTCCAGCAACAAAAACAGCTGGAGAAGGAAGATGACTGACAAAAAACAAAACAACCTGACTGATAGTCCCTCAAACAGTAAACAGACAGACAAGCCAACAAACAGCAAACAGACAGACAAAACAAAAGACCAGACCGACAAGTCAAAGAACAAACAGACAAACAAAACCAACAAACAGAACTATGACGAAAAACCCCGAGGATTTAAGTCGGATAAGCTAAAATTTATGTCCCTCCAGAGAGAGTTTGATCTTAGGAAGATGCTAAGCATAATGAAAGATACGCTTAGCGAATTCCGACACACTGAGGACAGCCAGGAACGGGCAATTATACTAGCAGAAGCCTTCTTCCACTTTATCGGTCTCAATGGCGACGATAAATAAATCGACACTATGTATACTGGCGTGAAATGCCAATGGCATTTCCAACAAATGACTAGAGTTACTTGACTATCATGAAAAAAATGACATAGACATAACCCTCATTGGGGAGACCCACCTGAACCTGATAAACGAGTTTAGGCCGAAGGAACTATGTAGTGACTCGCACTGACCGACCTACACAGGGAGACGGGACTGCCATTTTGATCAAAAACAGGCTGGTCCACAGAGACCTACCTGACACACTAACCTGTGACCTGGCGCACACGGCCGTCGAACTCATGGTGAACGGGGAACCTTTGCATCTAGCCGCAGTATACAACCCTCCAAATAAAGTATTAAAAGAAGAACAAATTACAGTATTGTTAGATTGAATACAACAGCAATACTAGGTGCCAAAAGCCAGATATGGCATAGTAGGACTACCAATATGAATTGAAGGTGGTGGCTTATGGTGCTACATGGCAACAGAAATGTTGAATTGTTGGGCCAACGTACCCACATACTTCCCAAATAGGGTAGGACATCTGCAAGAAGTCCTGGACCTATTCGTTGTGAATGGGTTGAGGTGGAGAAGGGAAATTTCAACTCAATCCCATCTCAGCTCAGATAACAATCCGATTCTACTGTCAGTCACGCTTCGTGTACCCAAAACGCCAAAGAACTGGATTAGTTACCATACCAAACGGGTACATTACGAGGAATACGTCGCACTCCACCTTTCGAGTATACCAACCTTAAATTCTTAAGAAAAAGTAGATGAAGCTGTGGCTTCGTTTGGAGCAGTACTCCAGGAATGCACGAAGCATGCTACAATTAAAATTGAAGAATCATTCGTACATATTCAAACGCCAGATGATATAAGAAACCTAATTTTCCTCAAGAACTGGATTCAAAAGTGCTGGCAGCGTTGGCGAGATCCGACTGGCAAAAGGATGGTCAACGACCTAGTAGATGAAATCGGAGAGAATCTGAAAATACACAGACGACAAGACTGGGAAAGAAAATTGGCAGTAGTACAGAATAACAACAGGAAACTGTGGGCACTTGCGAAGTCAGTCAGCAAGACATCCCAACCTATTCGACATTTACGTGGACAGCATGGGCTAGTGTATGACCCAATTGGGAAAGCTCAAGCCTTCGCTGACACGCTGTAACCTCAATTCGCCCTTAATGACAGCTGACGATGAAGGCGAAACACACAAGGAACACGTTCTGAGTGTGGTAAATCGCCTCATCAACTCCGTTCCGCAGAATACAGTGCAACAAAGAAAAAATCAATCGGTGGTGTCTATCATTTGATGCATCAAGTCAAAAAAGGCTTGCGGGTATGACAAGATATCCATGCTCCAATTCAAGAAGCTGCCTCCACAAGCCATTACATTTCTTTCTTACATCTATAACGCCTGTCTATGTCAGTGCTAGTTTCCTCGGGCCTGGAAAATAGCTAAGATGGTTGCCATACATAAAGCTGGAAAAGACAGGACTTTACCTCGAAATTATAGGCCAATTTCTCTTCTTCAAATCCTTGCAAAGATCCTTGAACGTCTGATCCTCAGGCGGCTCAATCAGTTCTTGCAAGCGAACAACATAATTATCGCACAACAATTTGGATTTAAAAAAGATAACACCACAGTTCACCAAGTTACCAGGCTTGTGGAGCAAAGAAATGCAGGCAGGAAATTGTACTGTTGCAGTGTTTTTAGATATTGAAGAAACATTTGACAAGTTGTGGCAAGAAGGTCTGATATACAAATTACATTGCCAAAAAAATCCCAGACGACTTGTTATATCTGCTATGTTCCTATCTTACTGAAAGACAATCTTTCGATAAGTATGAAGAGGCAAACAGCGAACTCAAGCACATTGTGGCTGGTGTTCCACAGGGAAGCGTCCTCGGTCCCATCCTGAAAAATGTCTATGTCAACGATATACCTCAGCGCCGAGCCAGCTACATGTCACTCTATGCTGACGATACATCAGTGTACGCCAGCAATAGAAGCCTATTCTTTGCTATTAAAAAAGTGCAACGCCACCTGGAAGCACTGACACAGTGGTGCAACGTGTGGAGGATTAAAATCAACAAAGAAAAGAGTCAGTCAATATTATTCTCCTTGGGTCTGCAGCTAGACAGAAGACTGACGTGGGGTGAACACATGGATGACACCAAAGCTAAATCTAAAGCAAAAGTAGCCGTCCTCTATTCCATTCTAAGAGGCGACGGACTATCCACTGATACAAAGCTGCTCCTCTACCGTGCGATCATACAACCCACGTTCCTGTACGGGTCCGTAGTATGGAGCATGGATGTTGACTGTCATGTCAAAAAGATCCAGACACTGGAAAAAAGAGCACTGCGCATAATAGTAGACGCACCTAGATACCTTCCCAACAGGGAGGTATGTCATAGCACAATTTTTCCAACAATACCGGAAACAATTAAAGCCAAGTCTACAATATTCTACAGAAAATGTTCAGTTTCCATACATCCCTTCATAGCAGAAATAGGCGATGAAGAATTCATGCGTCCGGCAAAGCGTCCAAAACTAACCCTCACCAGACAATACCATTTTTAACTCACCAAACCCCCTACCCACCACATTATTTCAATATAGGCCCCATGACAAGTAAATTTCACACCCTTAGCATAAGTAGGTCCTGAAACATTAGCGTAATGTCCCCCCCCCCCCGTCCCCATTAGTTTTAGTTTCCCACAATATTCTAAATAGGTCCCTGGTAAATACTTGCAACATAATTCTCCAACCATTGGTTTATTAAAGTAATACTTTTAGATACCACAATCAAATCAAGACATATGCAATTTTTCTAGTTCAAATTAATTAAAATACATATGTGACATAGGATATTCCTGGCTCACGAATGGCAGAATGGGCTACGACCATGCATCTGACAGTCCTGTCCTGTCCTGCCAAGCCAGTCAAGGTGGTGGCGTCTGCTTGCATCAGCTACAAAATAACGGATGAAGACAGCAGAGTTACCTGTCGAAACGACGTGTTCTTACGACACCATCTGGCTGGACACCCTAGAAGATTTTACTACACCGATACGCCGGAGAGTCTCCACTCACATACCCTGTATGCTTACAGTACCTTTGGCAACCATAGTTAATATGAGGTACAATACCATCTGAGTAGTTTTCAGTGATATTTCCTCTGATAAGCAACCATTACCCACCTAGTAGAATTCCTTCATGTGAAATGTTTGGCTCCGTTGGGATCTCGGGCTATTCTACACCAGTGGCGGCTCTAGACGTAGTGCCACTGTGACATGTCAGTAACTCCAATTATGAATAAATAAATTGAAAAATAAATGCAGTGAAAGAAAAATAAATATTTGTAAATGTGGCATTCTCTACTCTACAGCTAGGGAAAGTATTGAACTCCATCTGTTGGCCACATCAGTGAACTGTTTCGCTGTAGTGGAGACAATTCTCGGATGACACAGATCGCGCATGCGCTCTAGCGTTTTAGTGGAAATATTCTAGGTTAGGTGTTCTTTTTGTTAATGGCTAATGGATACAACTTCGTTCTGTCACACGCTGCAGCGCGATAAAGTTAGTAATAGTGCCGGCAGAGTGCAGCAGCAGCTGCCATTTTTGTGGCATTCAACTATATATCCACTGGAACAGTGCTTCAGCCTGTTCGCTGATTACTGGTGGTCCGCGAACATAGTTCAGGAGTTCCACTGGCATAATATCATAAATTCTGATACCATATTCGTACTGTATTGGGCTGTATGCCCAACATTTAAAAGCCTTGAATATTTCAATGACCCGGCAAAAATGTGGCATTCCCAGGATGAGATAGAACAGCACTGTTTCTACAACAGTCTATTCACTTCCATGTGGCGTCTAGAGATTAAGTAAATGACGGTTTACTAAGGGTTTTAAGTGGGTATGAGGAACCGTGGTATTTGATAAGATTGGTAACGCGAGTGGTGATGTAAATAAAAATAAAAGGCATATGGTCTAGCGTGTTCTATTTTGGTTTATGTGTGTAGGCCGGTGGTATAAGTAGCGTCCATCATGTAGTAACATTATTATTTACCTGGTTTGGTCTGATTAATATGTAATTAGCTTTTAATAGTTCACATCCAGTTTTATATCTGCGTTTTCAAAGGATTCAAAACGTGGTTTTAGATTTATTATGTTATAATGGTACATTTTAATAAAAACAAAATAAAATTAGGCCCAGGGTGGAAGACGTTAAAAAAGACAGAGGAAAAATTGCGGAGGTAACTGGCGACGGAGGAAGGAATCTCGGAAGAGGAAAATGAAGTTGCGTAATCGCCGTCCATAGTCGGCTGAAACGAAAATGAGAAGAAAAAAAAATAAAATAGGCCTGTATGAGTTAGTGGCCCACAGTATTATTTTTGAAAATTTACTGAACCTCGGGATGAAAAAGATTTGGATAAGCTGCCCTAGAAGCTTTGTCAATGCAAGCAGGCAATATTGTTTTTTCGTAGATTCTCTGAAGGAGAATTACATAAGTTTATGAATGCACGTAACAGGAAACGATTGTCAAGCGAAATGTGTTCCACTGCCGTCGTGGTCATCGAAGGCAGCGCCGGATAAGAAAGTATGGGTCCTAGGCACTCTCAAAAATTTTGATTCCCTTTGTTTTGAAATTAATTATATGTATTTAATAAGTATAAAGACAAGGTTTTGTAGATGACTAATAGATTTTATCATATTTTTATTCAATTAACAAACGAATTTTACAATTTATTATGTTTTGAAAATTACTTTTATTTATCGTACACTACTATGAAACAAACAATGAATTTCCATGCTTTTCATATGATTTTGATTATTTTATTCTGGATGATTTTATTTTTTATAATTTTTAATTAGTGAAAAAAGTGAACTTTCAGGGAGTCTTCAAAAATCAGGGGCTCCAGGCTATTGCCTAGTCGTGCATAGTCCTACCTATTGGGTAAACAAACACTGCTTGTAGATCAACTTGTCGGTTTTTGGCTAATAATTGTTTACCGTTTGGTCAATCTTAAAACATTGATCATTGATTAATTTAAAAATTATTTCATTAATCCAGCAGTAATTTCAGGTAATGAGACTTTTACACACTACAAATCTTTATATAGCGAGATTCTTACTCTGAGCTGTTTTTCACCTTTCACTTCAATGATGATCAGTAAACCACGGAAACATTCATGGCGGGTCCAGGGAAGGAGAGGGCTAGGGGGCTTAGCATACCCCCGCCCCCAAAGCACCGAAGTCACCCCCGACGACATGGAATTTGGGAAAAATTTTTTGCTATTCTTATACGGGCGGGATTCTGGAATAATGAACCCCCCAAACCAAATCCTAGCCCCCCCCCCAAATCAAACCAAAATCCTGGATCCGCCAATAGAAACATTTTGTTTTTGTCACTACCTGAGCAAATCACTTCGGCCGCCACTGTTCTACACCATTCAGAATTTAACATTATGTAAATATATTGTATTACCATACCAAGGAGGAAAACTTGTTAATGCAACCTGTACATAACATCACTGAAAATTTTTCTCCTCATTAATTTCTCTAAACTCCTAAATATAATTAAAAACTTAGTTACAGAACTGTAAATAATACCACACATTATTAGATAATTTGTATGTTTAGATGTCGAATTTGAACACAGTGGTAAAACAATGAATACAGTCTATATTAGGCCACAGACTATACAAAATAGCTGTCTCATATATGGAGGAAGAAATATATGTAGACGAGCAAGGGACATTCACCGCGCAGTGGAGTGAAACCGGGTAGAGAGAAATGGGGTGAAGAGGCCGCCATATTGCTTGGTCGTAGAAACACGGGGAAAAGGCACAAAAACCGCAAGGGAATCATAAGACAACCGTAGCACTGCAATTAGATGATGGATTATTACGTAACTTGACGAGACAGATCAAAAGTGAAGAATAATTTTTTTTGATATCGTGCTTAGTTCTCGAGATATACTGTCTCAAGAGAGAGGAATTTCGGGTTGGAATTCAGGTGAAACATTTCCCTAAGGACAAATTTGATGAAAGATTCTTATAAAACACAGCAAGATAACTCGACAGTGAAGAATATTTATTTTCGATATCTCACTTAGCTCTCGAGATATGCTGTCTCCAAACTGGGGTGGTTAGGATAGGTTAAGTCAATGTTTAGAACTTTTTTTAGAATAAAAAATGTACCCTTCAAATGACCTCATAGCTTCTGAGCTTTCTCAGAAGATATTGTTCTGTTCGTGGCCTATATAACTTTGCTAGCAACATTAGTTGATTTATCTTCTTACCATACATCAAAAGTCAGAAGCTTAGATGGGAGTGGTTTACATCGCGATACACATTGTGTCACTAACATAGTGCTCATGAAATTAGTAACAAATAATAAAAAAGAAATTGTTTTTACCCTTCTGGTATGCGCCGCATTTCAACCGACCCAAATTTCCACCAATACAGCCGCTACAAAATCAAACTATGTAGAGCTAAATACATGAAATACATCACGAACCACATTTCGGGTAACAACAACGTTTGCTTCATCAGGTTTAGTAGTTCACACAGCACAAATTATCACAATTAATTTCATCGTACACTTTCAGTGTAAACAGAAACTGGACTAAAGCATGCACATTCACTGTATCGCGATGTAAACTTGACCCACTTAAATTACACTTTCAATACTTGTTTACAATAAGGTGAAAAGTAGTAACATATGCTGATTGTCTTTACTACAACGACAAACATTTGAGAAGGATATCATCCTATTGAGAGCAATGAATAAATTTATAGTGATTTGCTCTAATCTTGCAGTTATCTATCAAACAATGTAAGAACAATAATTTCAATGTGATTTAGTAACGAAACGTTATTCCGGGTTGCTTCCTGTCTTGTCTGTTTGTTCAACCATATGCAACACAACTTGGCATTATGAAAAACTTTAAAGTGTTAGAAAATGAAATGTTCACAGCAGCATATACAATGCAACAGCCCAATTTGTGGAGTTCCTATGGCCATCAGTGGCCGCCGCGCAAGCCCAGTAAGAGACTAGGATTTTTTATGAAGTTTCACCAATTTGGCGTTATTTCGTCTCCATATATTCCTTCGTCCATTGTCTTATGGTGGTTATGTAACTCTTTAAACACTTCTGTTCTGTTTACACCGCTTCCTAGATATGATGGATGCTCATTTTGGTATTCTTCCTCAATATCAGTTTTAGAAATTTTGGCAGTTAGCAGCTTTATAACGTTAAGTTTTCAATTAATTGATCTTTACAGAGTAACAGCATTTGAAGACTTATCGAGAAAACTGTCAAAAAGTAAACATCAATTACTTAATGTTTACACCTATTTATACAGTTGCTAGTAAGACGAGAAAATATGTATAAGATTGGAAAAGAAGAAGATTATTTATAAGGAATCAATCTCCAGTTCCTACATTCAATTTAACTGCATCTTTTCCTCATAAATCTGGAATGGGAAAAGCGCTATAGAAATAAATTCCCTGGTGCCTTATTTTAACCTGATTTTGACAACAAAAATGCAATCTTTGGATCAAAACAGTTTTTATGTGACTAAACAGTTTGTTCCATTTTAGGGACAATGAATTATCTACAAATGTCACCCAAATGTATAAATTATGAGTATAATTTTTGATATTGAAAATATATGAGATATATTTTATGAGATTAGCATTCACAAAATGTCTTTCATGGTTTCCATAAACAATAAAGTTCCCAGTAAGATGGTGGTAGGTATAGAAGTTGTTATTAGTGGCTCACCGAAAATTAATTTTTTGTCGTCTATAAAGTGTGTAGTATGTGATGAACTGGTGAAAAAAGGAACTAGGCTGTGTTCTGTTATCCAGAAATGGGTGCATATCGGCTGCATAAACAATCTGCATACAGTAAGTGCGAAATTAGACTGGGGTTGTAAATCTTGCAATGGAAGCTGTAGAAATAATTTTTCGCTGCAAAGGAAGAGTCTGTTATTGAAGCATTAAGAAAGGACGTTTACGAGGCAAGTATACTAATCCATCATATGGAAAATCTGAAAAAGGTAATTGAAAATGCAGGTTCGAGTGAAGAAAATAACTTTACTAGGCCTAAAACATTTGCGTGTGTTAAAAATGATAAAAAGTACAGTCAAGTTGAACAAGGAATATATTTACAGTGCTTTCATCTGCAGGCTCTGAGAACGAAGATGAATCTGAGATTAGGAAAAACCTGTGATAAAAAGAAATCATCCAAGACTTCTACCAGGCCATTAAGGC
>JARYHS010006964.1:6720451-6748358 GCA_031002005.1 Vandiemenella viatica
CCTAATATTTCAAGGTAAGGTTTCATATGGTATATTTTACCTATATTTACAAATATATTTAATCTGTTTATAAATATTTCCCTCTTCTCGTATTAATTCCAAACAAATGTACAAAAAGTAATAATTCATTACTGAGACGGACCATATTCCCGCTTTTTAGTGTTACTTGAATTTATGCTTTCGATTTATTTTATTATTTGAGATCTGTCTCTCAAATTCTGATTTCTTAACATATACCAAAAGCAAAAAATCATAGTCATTGCCATTTCTACATTTCCTGCACGATATTTGCTGTACCTATTCAGATGTCATCGAAAATATCATCCTCATACCGTCCCAGAAACAAATCTAACCGCCCCCCTCTGTTTCCTGCAAGTTGGTGCCCGTAATACGCGTCCAAAACTACTCCTCTACTTTTAGTTAATAAAATCAACAGAATTTTTTAACCCAATTCGCTCACTTCTCATTATCAATATCCCCAGGAAATTTGGTTTATTATTGACTAATATGAGAAGATATTAACAAGCATTTATTTTCTGCTTTATCACAAACACCATTATTTCTGCATTACCAAATAAGAAGACTCATTTTGTTTTTAATCTCCATTCCACATCCACATATCCCATCTTAGCTTCATCTGTATATCCTCGCAGTCCTTTTTCTTTATTTTTATTTTTTTGAATCCTGTTACAATCAAGGGCAACCTGTCTCCTAACTGTAGACCTCAGGCGACTTTGATGACGGTAATCAACAGTTATGGTCTCAACATAATCTAGTCTTTCTTTCCTGTTTTCATTTTGTATCCTAATTCTTTGCTTCCTTTGACTTCAGAATTCCTCGCTTAAACTTTTTCATTCACCCAAATAAATTTTTATTTAAATTAACACCAATTAATTGCCTACTTTGGATGTCTCAGAAAGATATATGATGCTAGTCCATAAACTTGGCCTTCCTTATCGATTGTATTGGAAATGCCTAGCACGTGACCATGGAGCAAAGAAAAGAGAGGAGACCACGTAAGGGACCTTCTCCATGCAACGACGTGACGCCGAGAGGAGAGCGGTGGAGTGGGGAGGTCGCCATATTAGCAGGGTCAAGAAACAAGGAATGTATACAGAACGGAAGAATTTCTTTGTTTTTAATCATCGCATTACTAAAAATGAAGTCTGATGAGGTCACATTTATAAATACCCTAATTGATATAATCTACAAACATTAGAATTTAAGAAAAACAGCTGCCAAAAAAAAAAAAAAAAAAAAAAAAACTTGAAGAGGTTTATATTGCTATTTTGAAATCATTGAATAAATCCCTACTACTCTTAAGGACTGACAAAAAAGTTTCACATTCTAGACATTTAATTCTAAACATATCTTGTTATGGGAAATTACTTGGTGCGAATCAGCGTAGTGAGTGAATGGTTTACCTTCTGGCCTCACATTCGAGGGATGTGGGTTCGAATCACCGTGCAGCCACCTAGATTTGTGTTTTTGACAGTTGCCGAAAATCACTCCAGGTGAATGCCTGGATGGTTCTGTCAAAAGAGAATGGTCGAATTCCTTCCCGTTCCTTGACACTTGCCTTTTCCCGCCTCTAATGACCTCAACGTCGACGAGATATAAAGCCATAAGAAAAAAAGTTTTCACCAAATCACTCCAGGTGAATCCCGGGATGGTTCTGTCAAACGACCATGGCTGAATTCCTTCCCAGCTGTCCTTATCCGCCTCTAATGACCTCAACGTCGACGAGATGTAAAGCAATAAGAAAAAAAAGTTTTCCCCAAATCACTCCAGGTGAATGCCGGGATGGTTCCGTCAGTAGGTCATGGCCGAATTCATTCCCCCCCTCCCATCATTTTCTCACTTCTAATGCCCTAGACCCAAGAAAAGGGTTGATTGTTGAAGGCTTGAATGTTAATATCTTGACCTAACATTTTATAACAATCGCAACTGGGAAAAGCACATTGGGAATATGGTAGGAAAATTTTACAAAAGGGTGATAAGGATATTACAGAGAAGTTGCGGAATTGGATTATGAAACTCTGGTCAGACCATTTCTTGAATATGGTGGTGTAGTTTGGGATCCACTTGTTAGTGCAAATTATTGCAGAAGTCAAGATCCGATATGATAAAAGCACTGTATATGGAAGAAGGAGGGGAAGGGCATGCTGGGAGTGTTCAATGCATATATTTGTGATGGAGTGTGAAAAGATATTGGTGGAATAATTAGTAGTAGTCTATAGAAGGGAAATGACAACGATATCCACAAGATGACATTCTATTTCAAACATAAGGTAGTGGATGTAGGTATCAGGGATTTGAATAAATTAGCAAGTGATGAATAGTATACCAAAAATGATACAGAATTTAAAATTACAATTCGTCAATTGCAGAAGAATATGCAGGAGCATTAAACTCTCAATGTATATAAGATAATTAAAAAATAATAAGAGGGTAATTAGATTAGTAGCGGAATTGTCACTAGATCATGTGTTTCACTTCCACTTAAAATTATTTAAAAAAACAGGAATAGTCAATTTCTGTAAGTTTAATTCTTTAGAACTCATCATAAAAGAGCACAATTACCTCTTATATTTGCAATAATTCAAAGATCTCAACTACATCAATAAGTGTGCATTTCAAATATTAACCAAAAATGATTTGTATTTATTTTGAAAGAGGTTCAAATACAATACAATACAATACATTCAATTTCCATTGATCCCAATATAAGAGACTGGCTCTGTGGGAATTCGAAAGTTGTCAATTTACAGATAAACAATTGCATATTAAAAAAATACACACACCAGAAGATGTATAGGCACAGCATACGTAGTACATTAAGCAACTGCATAGCAAAATAACACATTTACCAGAAGCTGTACACTCATAGCATACATGGTACGTTAATTATGTCACCTACATTTACACAAACTACTGGCAGTTTATTGAAAATGTATGTACAAAATGCTCCTCATTCAGTAATCAAAATTGATAAAATTCTTAAAGAAAGAATTTATTGACTTTTAAACAAAATCAATCTTGTATATTTATTCCTAATGGAATCTCCTTTCTTTACATATTTCTTGCCGCAGTAGCTAAACCTAAGTGATAAATAAGTTGTTATAACTGCCCTTATAAGCAGGGCTGTGTGGTTTTGTAACACACCTTGGTCTAGGGAGTGCTCATTGAGCTGACTGAATATATTTTCACTCAGTAACATTCGTACAACTATGGTTTCTGTTTTCAAAACATTTACTTCATTTTTTAAAAAAATTAACAGACATTAGTGCGAACACTTTTTCAGAAAAAACATTTGGTACTTCATTTTCTCTCAGTCTTGTTGATGACACTGATGTTCTATCCATTTGATCTTCTGAAAAATGAGCTGAACATAGAAAACTGAAATTAGTTGGCATTAAATTTTGCCACCTGCAAGCTTTGATCTATTTTGATCGTAGATCTTAATTCTTTGGAAACCTGTATCAAAGAAAAAATATTCTATGTATTGGCTACACAGCAGTAGTTCCTTTTAACATGAATAAGTAACAAAACTGTTTGTTACTAAAGTCCTTAAATTTTGGTTTATGTTCAAATAGATTACATTTCCACACTCCATTTCAGTAATTTTAAAATCTTTGATGGGAAAGATTACAATCAAGAAAATTAGGTCTAGACCTATTTGAAAACAGAAGCAAGTTTTATATGAAATTTAAAAAATAGCCTATTAGAATGGTAAGGACTTTAAAACAATTGAAACCTTCAAAAGAATTCATGGCTTACTCAGAAGATATTGCAATGGTAGTGGATACCTATTTAAATTCGCCAGCAGCATTAGTGCAAGGGGATACTATCATTACCGTGGTGCCACAATCTGATGATGAATTCTTAAGAAACTCGATGATACAAATCTAAAATATATATTGATATTTCGCTTAGTTCTCGAGATGTAATGTCTCAAAAGTGAGGTGGTTAGATCGAAATTCAGCCTGGACCAAAAGAAAAAAGAACTAGGCGAGATATCAATAAATTTTGTTCTTTACTTTCAATTAGTTTCGTTAAGTTACATAAGAATTCATAATCACTGTAATGATAGAACTGGCCAGTGCAATTATCTTGCTACCATATATCAAAAACGTCGCAGGCTTGTGTCACTAACAACGTGCTCATAAATTACTAATAACAAATAAATAATTAGTTCCTTGTGCTATAAAAATAATATTCTGCAACAAGCTGCATTTCAACCTAATCACAATTTGACTTAATGTTGCCGCTAAAGAGTTAAACGACACAAATGCAACCAAACACTTTAATCGTATTGCGAATTACATTTCAGATAACAACAGAATGGATTTCATTACGATTACTAGATCGCATATCACAAATTATCACAATTAATTTCATCAAACACTTTCAACATAAATTAGGTACAACTGGACAAAAGCACATAGAATAATGTATTCGCTTCTTCAATCCACAAGTGAAAAATAGTAAGATAAAATGGTTTTCTGCATCAGCAAATATTTGATAACACCGTCGTCCTATTGAGAGCTGTGAATAAACTTTTTTAACAGGCACTGTAAATCTATAATGACATCTATTATGTCTTGCAGATGCCGCACTACAAATACTTCAAGAACAATAATTTCAACGTGACATACCTATGGAATGTTATTCCAGGTTGTTTTTTACTTGTTCTGTTTGTGCAACCATAGGGAACACAATTTAGCATTATAAAACACCTTGAAATATCCATGTTCACAGCAGGAAGCCAATGAAAACAGACCAATGTTTTGAACTCACGAAGATGGCGGCTCCGGAGAAAGGATGCTTCACAGTTTAAGCGACACCTGGTCTCCCCTCCATTCCTACCTCCACGCACGTGACCGCCTAGCTAAGATTCAAATGAATTACTTCTCTGAAACTGAGCATGGAGGAAGGAAATATATGGAGACGACGCAAGAGACGTTTACCACGCATTGAAGTGAAGCCGGGCGGAGGAGGAGAGGGAGGGGGGGGGGCATAGCCGCATCCATACAGACAGGGGGAATATGTACAAAAACCTCAACGGGACTCTAGGATAAACGTGACGCCCCAATATGGTGATGGATTATTATGTAACTCGATGAGACAAATAAAAAATTAAGGATAAAATTTTTTGATATCATGCTTAGTTTTCGAGATATTCTGTCACAAACCTGAAATGTTTTTGGTTGAAATTCAGAATAAAAAATTGGTCAAAGACAAATTTGATAACAGATTCTTATTTAACACGACGAGACAGATAAAAAATAAAGAATAAAAATTTTCGAAATCTCGCCTAGTTCTAGAGATATACTGTATCAAAAGTGAGATGTCTTGAGTTGAAATGCAGAAGAAAAATTTCTCAAAAGTCAAATTTAATGATCGATTCGTATGTAACAAGGCGAGACAAATCGAAAATAAAGAATAAAATTTATCGATATCTTGCTTAGTTTTCGGGATATACTGGGATTGGGTTGATATGCGGCCTGGACTAAAAATTAATTCCGCCAAAGCCACAATGAATATCATGGTGGATATGCAAAATGGATATTTCAGTTGTTTTTACTACCACTTGTGGTTATGTTGAAATGAGGCCTAGACCAGAATAAAAATAGTTATTTTGTTACCATACATCGTAAGCTTAATTGGGAATAGCTGGAAGTGGGAGTAGTTTCCATCGCGATACACGTTTTGTCACTAACTTGGTTCTCATGAAATTTCTAACAGTAATAGATAAATTCTTTGTTCCTTATGGAACAACAAAACCACTCTGGTACAGACTGCATTTAGACCTAACCACAATCTCCATTAAATTGCCGCTACAGAATCAAACTATGTAGACATACCCACACGCGCGTATTTGAATCGCAAACTGTACTTGCGGTAACAACATCGTTTCCTTCATCAAGATTCCTAGATTGCATAGCATAATTTAACTCATTTAATTTCATCATACATTGTCAGTATAAACTGCAATGTGACGAAAGAAAGAGCAATACTAAATTAACTGAACCGCGATGTAAAACACACCACTTTAAATCTCATTTTCAACAATCGTTAAAAAGTAATGCTAGTCTATTAAGTGCAAAATAGCAAGGTATGCCGATTTTCTACACTACACGAACATAATTTGAGAACAAAGTCATCCCATTGGACCGAGCGTGGTGGTGTAACGGATAGCGTTCTGGCCTCGCATTCGGGAGGACGGCGGTTCGAACCCCCGTCCGGGCATCCAGATTTGGGTTTTCCATGGTTTCCCAAATCACTCCAGGCGAATGCCGGGATGCTTCCTTCAAAAGGCCATGGCCGAATTCCTTCCCATTCCTTGCCCCCATCCTTTCCCGTCTCTAAAGACCACGTTGTTAAAAAAGGGACGTTAAACTGTTACCAAAAAAAAAAAAAACCACCTCATCCCATTGAGAGTTATGACTAAATATTTATAGACAGGCAGCGAAGTTTGTAACTCCTACCGACCACTTCAACAACGGTAATTAGAATTCAACTTACTTTTGAAATGATATTCCAGGTTCTTTCCTCTCTTGCCAATTTGTGCAACCGTATGCAACACAAGATTACATTATAAAACACTTATACACATTACAAAATGAAATAATCACAGCATCTAACACCATGTGAACATCGCATTTGTTTGGATGCGCAATATCGCCGCTGCCGCGACTGCGCATGCGCGAGAGTTTAGAGCCTACTTCACAGATTTAACGTCACTTCTCCTCCATATATTTCCTTCCTCCAGAAAACTGAGTTGCTGATTAAGAATGCTCTCTGCTTTATCACCCACTTTCCTGAATTAATTTTCATTGGCGCTGTAAAAAAAACTTCAGCTTTCATATTAGTGTGGACTCTGTTGTATTAACGTTATTTGGTAACCAGTACAGAGAGTTTTGTCACTGTCATATAATTAGCGTCGATATTCCAGTTTTTCACGGCATGTATATATTTTACTCGCTGCTCATAAAATTGTATTATGCTTCAATAAAAAATCAACATATTTCCGTTCACTACTCTCTCTGCATTACTAAACAATCACTAAATTGTATTTCATAATTCATAATAGGATATCACACCATCTTTTGAAATGTTGCTTAATTTGATCCTTTGGTAATAATAAACCACTAGAATTATTATGTAATTTATATGAAATCAATAATTGTCCTAAAAGTGCAATTAAAGTTTAAATTGATAATTTCCAGCGTGAAAAAAATAATTCGCCATTCTGCTTCGGTTTGTGACGTCACTATAAAGTTTACAGAGAGCTGTCAAGTGTAAAGTGATATGAGAGCGATTCTGAAAAGAAATTATCTTCGAATTCTGTAATTTAAAATAAGTTACAGTAACTATCATTGGTGTGTTGTTACTGAGTGTAAAAACACCTGGAAAGTTGTGGATTAAAGTGCCAACCGTTGATATAAACATGAGAAAGACATGGTAAAACTTGCGAGAAGAGATCAAAAACTATTGTCGAAAAAAATTCCCGTGTACTTTTGTGAATATCACTTTGAAGTAAGTGCATATCCCTAACAATAATTAATTAGTTATCACACAGATTACAAAATGGAAGTCATTAACTTATAATGTAATTTCTGTTTACATGCTTCAGTTGGAAAACGATAATGAAAACTATACGCAATATAAAATCATGAGTTCAGTAAAAGAGAATTAGAGTGAAACCGAACTGTGTACCATCCAAATTCGATTTCCAGGCCCATAGAAAACGCATGGCTTTTGTCAAAAGGCAAAGAATGTCTGTCATTCAAGCACTTGATGAGAACATACAAGATGAAGATTATGTAATAGCATCAAAATCAAGGTGATTTTATACTATTCATATCCCTTTGACTGCTGACAGCGGATCGTCTACCTGCCGCGCTGAGGCCTGCTACCTGTGCTAAGTGATTATTCCTGGGGACGGAGCGGCCCGCGCTGTCCCACCCGCTCAGTGCTGAATATTCCTGGCGTAACCTCTCATGGCTGATATCACAATAAACACTCGCACTACATCGTTTCTCTGCAAATAAATTACTGCAGAATCAAACAATCATTAACCCTATTATTCGTCACTAATAATTATATCTTGCTTGTAGTTTTTACTAGATTTTCGCAGCTTATGTCGAAAGCATCGTGATTCTTAAATTTACCTTAATAGTTTACTGTTCTTTCCTGCATACCCGTTTATAACAACTGCAATTTTCTATATGTTCCTTACTGTATCAGAGTGTTTTTGTTGAATTGTAAAGAGCGTAGATTCGTAAAAAGATGCTAGAAATATTCTACATTCCACACTTACATAGCGCGTTCAGACCACGACTGTTAAATTAGAGATATTCGAACTTATACAGAGAGTTAAAGGCATCCGATATTTCCTCGTGCTATTCACGAATATAAAAAAACACCTGAAAATGATAATTGCACAAGCATCCTCCCCCACACACCGAAATTTGGCTTGCGGAATATCTTTGTAGATGTAGTTTCCCAAAATATCTCGATGTTGACTGAATGTTTGCTGCACTTTGTAATTACCAGATTATACATAATTTTGTTTCTTTGATGAAATTTGTTCCACATAAGTACTCAACAGATTTTTCAACATTTCAAAGCTGTGAAATGTCTGTCCATTATTACGCGAGTTGAAATAGGGCGGGAGGGGGGGGGGGGTTCGGAGAAATCTCACTGAAACCTCACCACAGTAACAAAAAGCGGTATCTGGACATAAGTTCAACAAGAATTGCGGTATTTAGGAGAACATCTCTGGTCCAATATTAGCTAATTTTCAATTTTTTTCACGCTGATGCATCAGAAGACAAATAGCTATGAAACAAAAAATTTCATCATATTCAGTATTCAAGAATGCACTAATTCTGGAATATTCTCCATAGTAGGTGATATAAATCCGATTCTTTTCATCAGCTATATATTTCATCATGTTCTTCTGTAAAAAAATAACATGAAAACTGACAGAATATTTGGCACATTCCCTATTTGACACACAAGTCCCGACAGCGTATCATCAAATGCCTGACTAACTGGACGAAAATCACTTTCTTTCCAGTCAGATTTATCACTAAGACCTAATTTCTTCGTAAGCTGTTTCCCTATCACTTTCTGATTCTTCATATTCAGAACAACTAACATCTCTTGTTGAAACATGAGACCGCATTGTCACCCCTGCTGACGAGTATGGTTTATGACTACAGCCTTCCGAATTCTGTAGAAAAGCTATCACTTCCATGCAAAATCAAGTAGTTCATCCTCGGTGTCACTCCTCGTAAGAATCTCCATGATTTCTTCCTCAATGCACTCATGACATCATTACCATTTTCTTCATAAAATACAGGACACAAAGAAGACTGATGTAATTTCTGTTGAATAGTGAACTGTAGAGCAACGCCTAGGCTCCCTACAGACAAACATTCGGACGATAAGCTAGCGACCAAACTGCAAAAGGCTATTGAGAAATGGGTCTTGAAGTCCGCTGTACGACTCAGGTAGTGGCGCGTCTATATTCGTCATCAGCACTCAGGTAGCGGCAGGCGGGTGCGGCTTAACTCGTCAACAGCGCTCAGGGAAAACCAGCGGCTGCGTCTAAACTCGTCATTAGCACTCAGGGCAGCAGGCAGCATGACGTAGTATACACGTCAACAGCAGTCAAAGGGTTAATTTTGATCATTATGAACTTCAGCTCAAATCAATTGTGTTTCTGACAAATTATTGTATAGTCCCCAAGGTAATTGATTTTAATTCCTTACCTACAAGAAATTATTCTTCTGCTCCCTTACATCAAAATAAAGTTCCAGCTTGTCATGGTCTCCTCTTCCTTCCTATTTACTAATAATTCTTTACCAATATCCATCCAGACCTAATCACCAATGGATGCCCAGTTATTTCTTTGTGTGATATTATTCAGAAAGAACAATTGTTCTAAAATAATTTATTATGAGATAAGTACACAGTCTCTGGGGTGGGTTTGGATATACATGCGGAAAGTTAATGTTGTCTTCCAGAAGTGGTTACCTCACTTACCACAGGTGAAGGCGGGATTGCATGGATGAACACAAAACCATGAACTCACTTTACAAAATTTCAGTAAAAGAAACTTAGTTGGTTATGAATGGTTCATTTGGTGGTCAGGTTCAACGTGCCCCATATCTCTCCTTTAGCTTGACTAAAGTTCTTGGTCTCGCATTCGGGAGGACGGCGGTTCGAATCCCCGCCCAGGCATCCAGATTTGGGTTTTCCATGGTTTTCCAAATCACTCCAGGCAAATGCCGAGATACTTCCTTCAAAAGGCCAAGGCGGAATTCCTTCCCATTCCTTGCCCCCCGCCCCATACTTTCCCGTCTCTAAAGACCTCTCTGTTAGAGAGACGTTAAGCAGATAAAATAAAAGACTAAAGTTCTTTCCAAAATATTGTAAAGCGTGTTCTTGTCTTCGTCCTGGCCCCCTGCCTTTAACTGTGATAAGTGACCTGTTACTTTGTCTATCCTTTCTCGGTTTCATTGCCTAACAAGTTACATTCTTACCATTGGAGAAGTACTTACTTCATGTGATTTAACTGTGTCAGTGTATCCTGTGTAAAAATGATTAGTTCACATTTTATTGGTTGTAGTTATGTATTTTTTGTTTAACGAGGCATTAGTTCCATTTGTAGTATTTACAGTTATGTATAGTGCTTTATAACCATTTCCCTTTAGTTTCTGTTAACCGTACATTTCAGAAGTTTCTCTTAATAATTACTTAATATTTAAAAATGATGCATTTCCATTATAGTTTTGATTCAATGTTTTTTTTTCACCTTTTTTTCTTTTTCAATAGGTTCTCTGGAAGTTTCTACTTTCCATTAATTTTTTAGTTTCTATTTCAACTGGATCTATACTAATGGGCAAATGGCTGGCTGCATGGAATAGTTCGCTTCCTTGTGACCCTTAGTTTTACTAACTTTCATGCATGTGCAGAGGCGAGCGGTAATAAGAGGATGGCCAACATGCTCGAGGAGGCGGGGTTGGAGCCCCTTCAGTAGTGAAAATATTTTATATTTTCTCTTCAGAATTGGAGAACAGAATTTTTGTATCAATTCTGGATGTTATAAACTATTACATATAGGTGTCTAATGCATAAGCTCAATATATAATGTAACATGTAATGTGTATGTGATGTATAAGCTTAAAATAAATGTATAATTTGGTATGTTTATTTCTATAATTGTAATATTTGTTTGTCTTTTAACAGAAATAATAAAAAAAGTGATGATACATTTCTTTTCTTTTCAATTCCCATTTAATTATTTTTCCTACTCCTGAAACCTGCTATTCAAAATTTAAAAAAAAAATGTGAATGCAATAAAACTAAAACCAAATACAAAATATAAAAAAATTTAAAAATTTTAAGCAAAGAATGAAAATAGAAATAAAATACAAAGGAAAAATAGAATCGTTAAAGTAGTGAAGCATAAGCATTTTGAAATCCGCGCGTTCCGGTGACGTCATTGAATGTTTCATGTGCCCCACCGCTAGGAGCGCTTACGTTGGCGGCAGCCGACACTTCGCCAAGGATTTATACGTCCGTGTGCAGTCATGGAGGAAGGAAATATATGGACGAGAAGTGACGTTAAATCTGTGAAGCAGGCTCTAAACTCTCCCGCATTGCGGCAGCAGCGGTATTGTAACCCAAACAAATGCCGAGTTCACACTGTGTCTGATGTTCTGATTATTTCATTTTGTAATGTGCATAAATGTTTAATAATGCCATCTTGTGTTGCATAGGGTTGCACAAATAGGCAAGAGAGGTATGAACCTGGAATATTATTTCATAGTTAAGTTGTATTCTAATAATTGTTGTTGAAGCGGTAAGTGGGAATTGTAAACTTCGGCGGATGTCTATAAATATTTTGTCATAGCTCTCAATGGGATGACTTTGTTCTCAAATTTTTTTGCGTTTAGTGTAGAAAATCAGCATACCTTGCTATTTTGCACATAATAGAATTAATTTTTAACGAGTGTTGAAAATGAGATTTAAAGGGGTGTGTTTTACATAGCGATTCAGTTTAATTAGTATTACGATTTCTTTCGTCACGTTGCTGTTTAATACGGACAGTGTATGATGAAATTAACTGTTATGTGAGAAGCTGTGAGTTTTATTCATTTTTTAAAAAAGTTCAAGCCATTGAATTAAGTTATTTTTAAAGCTTCATATAAGACTTGTTTCTGTTTGTAAACTTGGGAGGAAACTGTAATTCTTTTTCCTCTTCAATAATTCGATGATTCTTTGATGTAAAATTTATACTATGTTCTGGAGCATGATTGATAATTTTTCCAGGAGTATGCAATTACCAGTGTTTGCATATTTCACTTCACATTTCAAGAGTAGGTTTATTTTTTTTTTTTTTTTTAAATAAGCTGAAGCTGTTTTAAATTGTATGGGCAGTGGGATTGTTTGAACTCCCCCCTCCCCCACTCCCCAAAGATATGATACATTGTAAAAATATTTCAAAGTGATTCTGACTAAATTTATATGATAATATCTATTTTAAGATTTTTTGATCAATTACTAAGGAATTAAACAAATATTTCAAACATAAATCAGAAAACCTAAGAATCCAGTGCTCCTACCGCTGTCAAGTATTATATTGCCCTTTGGGGACACTTTCAAATTACATATATAACTTTCTGTTTCAATCAATCTTGTATCACTTCTTCATAATTACACTCAGATTTTCCGGAGCGTGTGCTCCATTGAAATAAAATAAAATAATAATACCCCTAGTCTTTTTTGTGGCTGTAGATGTTTTGGCATATAAAATTCTATTAAAAGACTTTCTAACAGACTTTTTTTCTTAATTTATAATGTTTATAGATAACATCAATTAAGATACATACATAAGGGAGCGTGCATAAACCACATAGCTCCATTTTGGCATCCTGTGAACCACTATCCCCCCCCCCCCCCCCTATGTATCCCTACTTGGTTTTTGCCTCCCTTCCCCCACCTATCATGCAGCTTTTTTCCCCTTTTGATTCCAGAAGACATTTTGCACTGTTTTCTCTTGTCAGACTATTGTAAATTACATGAGGAGATAATTAACTGAGGGATATAAATATTCACATGCTGTTGTGAGTTCAGTTACTCATTTTAACAGTGACAAATGTTATGAAAGGAAAGCTACGTGACCTGGCTTGGAACCCCCCTCCCCCCTTCACCCCCTCCCCTCCCCCCCCCCCTCCCCCTTCCCCCCTCCCCCTTCCCCCCTCCACCCTTCTCTCCCCATGTAGCCCAGTGTAGCTTTCCAGCTATCCCCCCCCCCCTTGGACTGAGTCATGTAGTTTGTGCATGGTCCTTACCTTTAACCACATATTAATTCGACAAAGGTAGAATGAGAAACACCCTTCAGTCACTAGATTACAACTTTTATTGTATTACACAATGCATTTCGGACCCTGTGCATCCATCTTCAGGTGACTATGGTATTTACATGTTAATTCATTCTTAAGAATGTGAAATAAAGAAAAATATTTAATGAAATTCTGTCTCATAAAGTTCCTTGTACATTCCTGTAATAGCAACAATTGTGAAACAGTTCTTTTATTTTTAAAGGTAATAATAAAGTCTCTGCCCGTTTAAACACAAGTTGAAGTAGAGCTGTTCTTGCATGATAAGTTATATTGTTAAAAAAAAGTATACGCATGTTCAGACAGTGACACATCACCGCATTTTTTATTGGAGCACACTCGATTGAAGTTACTTCAAAGAACACCGCATTATGCCAACCATACAGTATAGTAAAGTATCACTCTTTACTTTTTGTTGATACACTTTATACTAACTATAAATTAGGCGGAAACATTTTATTTCTGATAACAGCCTACAAAATGTCTGGGTTGCCGGCCCTAGAGTGAGCCCTCTATTTTTTTATTTTTATTTTTGGTCAAGGGCGCATTTCAGCCTAACCACAAGTGGAAGTAATAAAACTTAAATATGTATTTTGCATGTCAACCATGTAATCATTGTGGCTTTGGCAGAATTAATTTATAGTCCAGGCCACATATCAATCCAATCCCAGTATATCCCGAAAACTAAGCAAGATATCGAAAAATGTTATTCTCTTTTTTCGATTTGTCTCGTCCTGTTATATAAGAATCGACCATTAAATTTGACTTTTGCCAAATTTTTCTTCTGCATTTCAACTCAAGACACCTCACTTTTGATACAGTATATCTCGAGAACTAGGCGAGATATCGAAAATTTGTATTCTTTATTTTTTATTTCTCTCGTCTTTTTAAATAAGAATCTGTCATCAAATTTGACTTTGACCAATTTTTTCTTCTGAATTTCAACCAAAACCATTTCAGGTTTGAGACAGAATATCTCTAAAACTAAGCATGATATCAAAAAAATATATATATATATATATTCTTCGTTTTATTATTTGTCTCATCGAGTTACATAATAATCCATCTCCAGATTGCGAGATTATGTTAATCCCAGAGTCCCCTTGAGGTTTTTGTACATATACGCCGTGTCTGTATGGGTTAGGCCATGCCTCCCCACCTCCACCCCCCCACTCCTCCTCCGCCCGGCTTCACTTCATTGCGTGGTGAAATTCGCTTGCGTCGTCTCCATATATTTCGCAGTCTCTATAATTGTCTCTGCAATACAAGGAGACGGCGCACGGACAGCTTAAAATTTGGTGAAGTCAGCTCCGGACACCAAAGATAAAATAGCTTTCAACAGACGTTAGCGCATCTGCAATCAGTTCCCGCAAGTACACTGGCGGGTAATTTGAATTTGCTGTGAAGTTTCCTACAGCCCGGGAATATTGAATTGTTTATATTTATACCTCTTCCTTTGTAGATTTCTAACTTTCTTTTCTTACATTTTTTTTTTTTAAATTCAACATAATTTAAGCTTGTAGTTGTTACTATTTTTTGTTTGAAGATTAATTGTAGGTTATCACCTGCAATTTAAGAACTGTAATTTTAGATTTCATTAAAACTGTAAGCTACTAAATGAAAGTTCTATTTTTAGACAGCCATCCATTATATTTTTCCCTAATCTCTTATAATGAAGCCACAATGCAAAAATAGGAAAAGGAAATGACGAAAGTACTAATTAATAAATTTTATTATTTATTAAGTTGAAAAAAAACAAGCAATACAAATAATTACAAAATTATATAGATTATTTACGCACATTAAACTTTATATATGGCCCGTAATATTAAAGAAAAGTGCAGAATGTAAATCAAGGATTCATTATGTTGTCCCTGATATTCCATAAGGATACAAAAACATTTAGTCATAAGATGATGTAAAGTAAAATATATTTATACTAATGAGGAGGCCCCCAAACACGCCTCCTCAAGCATGGTGGCCATCCATTTACTACTGCTCACCTCTGCACATGCATTAAAGTTATTAAAACTAAGTGTTACTTAATTAGGGGGTGAGGTATTATATGTGTCCTGGCGTAAGCCTGTTAACATGGGCTCATTGGAAATAGATACATAAAACATTTCGAAAAAAGATTGAAGGACATCGACAAAAAAAGTGTGAAGGTGTTACCCTTGGAAGAAAAAGAAAAATCTATGCTATAGTTAGAAGTGGAAATGAGGGCAGCTGGCTTAGATACTACTATTACTACGATAGATATAACACTACAGGTTTGGAGTGAAGGATTTGTTAGTTTTTAAGTAGGTTGAATCAACAATCAACTTTTTCAGCACCTGATGTTTGGCTGCATCATACATTTGCAATCGCAAATCCTGTAAATTTTCAAACAAATCAATTTAAAAACAAAACAAAATCCTTACATGAATAACCTCAAAGTTGAAGGTTTTAAGTTTTTTAATAGGCTACCATCCATTGCAGTATATGATAGTGAAAATCATCCCATCAATGTTACAAAGTATTAACGGCAATCTTGTATACAATTAAGTTCACAATATGTGAACTTTTTACTTTAAATTCTGTAAATGTATCAGATAATACACTCAAAATTTTGCACCCTAATTCTGACTCCCTTAAATCAATTGCTTGATTAGTCCTGATCATCTCTTCCCTTCGACATACTATTATCAATTATTCCAACTGTATTCATCCATCCACAATGAGCATTATGTGTTTTAAATGCAGCAATCTCCCTCTCTGCCTGTCTTCCAACCCACCAATGTATATCAGTCACAAATTGTGTAATGTCCTATTTTTATGTTATTCATATTGTAATTCCTATGCTTGCAACAATCTGGCTTTGGTTTACAAAATCTCTTGCACATCACTTCAGTATCCTCTCTAGCAGTGGCAGGAAAAAACCTCTCCAACAGTTTATTATCAAATCATAAGCCAAGACATTTAAACTTTATGCCTTTGAAACACAATTTCTCCCCACTTTGAAATCAGACTAAACATCTATCCTTCTATTTGTGTAGCTACTACCTATCTCTCCAATCTATTAAATAAACTTTCTTTGAAAATAAGAAAGTAAAAGTGCTCACCTGCAGACAGCCTTTCGCAGTTTCTTGGAAGCAACTTTAAATGGGCATGTTTGTAAACAACTCCTCTTGCGTCTTTGCCTGCAGAACTGATAAATTGCAAATCTACACTCAAATTTCAGCAGATCTGCATGCAAAGACTTGGAATGCTCCTCACAACCAATACCATCCAAAGAAATCTACACCAAAACTTACTTCATCAAAAGCTTCAGAATAAAATCTTGATGAGAACACTCTCCAACTTCTGGCTGCAACCCAAAAGCTGGTGCACCTAAAAAAACAACAAAGGATTATCTGATCACTCATTACTTTAACAACAGCACCAATAACATCTTGATAGAAAGATTTGTATCCTAAAATAACTTCTTATAACTTTTTATAACAAAAAGGGTATATAAATTAGGTTGAGAATAGCATTAGAAATTTACATACAAGAATAATTCAACATAGAAGTGCTGATAAGAATGAATACCATCCTTCACAAAGGATGTCATTAATAAAAACTATTTGTAATAAACTTAAATGAGGTGAATACCTGCTGCTGCAAATTCAGCTACCAGCGGGTGAGAAGTTTCTCCAACTTCTGGCTGCAACCCAGCAGCCGGTGCACGTAAAAAAACCAACAACAACAAATAAAATGTTATTTGATAACTCATTACTTCAGCAACTGCACAAATAACATCTTGATAGAAAAAACGCAAAACAACTTCATCAACTTTTTATACAAATATAAAAGCGAAAATAAATTAGATTAGGAATCACAATTACAATTTACACAGACAACAACGGGTGTTCAAAAGCTACAATGGACAAAAGCGACCGGTATAGAAAAATATTTACTAAAATACGAGAATAAGATATATTATCAGCGCCACCTGCTGACATATGCATTGTCAATAAACCATCAAACAAATAAAGCAAAAGGCATTAAACATAATGTACTCATCACTCACGTTTCGATGGAACGGTATAGGGCATCAGATTACTTTTGGGGTTCATGAAACTGCTCTTGAGAAAGAAAAGGAATTTTTTGGTCACATCTCCTCTAATACCTCACAATTGCATCCCCGTCTCGCAAACCTCAGGTCTTTTCACAGGAAACCGGTGAAAAGAAATTCCCTCGGATTCTCATCGCTCACTCCAAACACTGATACCACAGGCAAGGCAAGAAGGCAATCTGTAATGAAAAGCAAAGTAATGAATTCTCAGGATGCATTATTAATTCTTACACAAGAACGCAAAAATAATCAAACGATTTATACTTAAGTGGAAATAGTAGAGTTTCATAAAGAAAACAAGGCGATATAATCCAGAACACCACCAGATTTCGTCTACTGCAGGAGCCAAAATTAAACACCTTAGTTACATTATAGCAGAGAAAAAAGTCCTTTGTTTAGAGAATCAAATAAGCATAGACCATAAACTTACGCACTCTGCCATCTAGCGGGGGACAGGATAACTGCGTGAAGAAGGACCGCGGATGCCAGCGCTCTAAAATCTTGTTCCCGCAACTACTAGTAAGCCAACATTAGCATTTAGCAGGGCAAATCATGAAGGAAGGAATATATGGAGAATACGCAAGGGACCTCCACCACGCAGTGGAGTGAATCCGGGTAGAGAGGAGTGGGGTGGGGAGGCCGCCATACTGCTCGGACGTAGAAATACGGGGAATAGGCACAAAAACCTCAAGGGAATCATACGACAACCGTGGCACCACGATTTGATCATGGATTATTATGTAACTCGACGAGATAGACCAAAAATTAAAATTAAATGTTTTTGATATCCTGCTTAGCTCTCGAGATATACTGTCTCAAAAGTGAGGTGCTTTGGGATGAAATTCGGAAGAAATATTTCCCCAAGATCAAATTTGGTGTTAGATTCTTACGTAACACGACGAACAAATCGAAATATAAGAATAAAATTTTTCGAAATATCGCTTAATTCACTAGATATACTGTCTCAAAAGTGAGGTGTTTTAGGTTGAAATACAGAAGAAAAATATCCCCAAAGTCAAATTTGATAATAGATTTTTATGTAACACTACGAGAGAAATTGAAAGTAAACAATAAAAAAATTTGATATGTTATTTAGTTCTCGAGATATGCTATCTCCAAAAGTCAGAAGCTTAATTAGGAGTAGTATACATTGTGATACGTGTTACCAGGGGCAGATCTAGGATTTTGGTTTGGGAGGGGCTTGAACAGACTTTGGTTTGGGGGGTGGGCGTCGGGGCTTGAGTGAATTTTGGTTTTTGGGGGGGGGGGACTTTGAGTTGGGCAAAGGGTAGGATTTTGTAGTCTCCTCGGGCCTCGAATCCGTAGAGCTATAAAAAAAATCTCCAAAATTACAATGTTGGAGGTGGATCTAGATACTTTTTAGGGGGCTTGAACCCCCTAGCCCCCCCCCCTTCAACCGCGCCTGCGTGTTACACGTTATGTCACTGACATGGTGCTTATGAAATTACTAACAACTAGTAATAAATTGTTTTTTCCCTTCTGGTACAGGCTGCTTTTAACCTACCCACATTTCCATTAATATTGTCGCTACTAAATCAAACTATGTAGATATACCTAAATACATTAAATCCATCGCGAACTGCATTTCGGGCAACAACATCTGTTTTATCACGTTTAGTAGTTCGCACAGCAAAATTATCACAATTAATTTCATCGTACACTTTAAATGTAAACTGAAACTGGAGTAAAGCACGCAGCATACCGTATTTACTGAGTCGCGATGTAAACTTGACCAGTTTAAATTAAACTTTCAACACTTGTCTACAATAAGGCTAGCTTTTCAGGTGCAAAGTAGTAACATATGCTAATTGTCTACACTACACCAACAAATATTTGAGAACAACATTACCCTGTTGAGGCCAATGAATACATTTATAATGATAGGCCCTAATGTTGCAGTTACCTATCAGACACTTCAAGAACAATAATTACAATATGACTTAATTATGAAATGTTATTCCAGGTTGTTTCCTCTCTCGTCTGTTTGTACAGTACAACCGTGTGCAACACAACTTGGCATTACAGAAAACTTTGAATATTAGAAAATGAAATATTCTCATCAGCAGACACAGTGCAAACAGCACAATGCTTTGGGCCGATTCCTATGGTCGCCGCGTGTGTGCTGTAGGAGGTTTCACAGTTTTAACGTTATTTCGTTTCCATATATTCCTTCCTCCAAGGGACAAATCGTCCATAAGAGTGAGAAGCCCTTGAATTAGAACTCATAGGCAGCACTGATTCTTTATCAAGCGTTTGCTCATTGTAAAGATTTTACACTTATTGTTTGTGGACGTGAAAAATCAGTATTTGGTTTAATTGTCAAAGAGCGAAATCACCTAATGCAATTGCCCTACTCACCTATTTATCCATTTCTATTCCTTATTATTATTACTTTTTTATCTTAAATGCATTGAGTGTAATTTCCCTAACAATGTACTTCCATTCTTTGAGATATTTAATTTTTTAATTGATTCAGCGTTTAGTTTTTAGCAGTACATGTTCCTTTTTTTCGGATAGTTAAAATTTTATCTCTCTTGCATGTAAGTTCGGAGATTGACACCGCAATAAATTATCCAGAGATTTTCTAAGCCAGATACTTTAAACATTAAATGAACTTGAAATAAAAATTTCGATTAACGCAAAACTATGTGTATCGGCTAAATTCTCACTGTAGCATATATTACATCGCAATTATTATTAATAATAAATTAAGAATTGTGTCTAGTAGCCATTCACTACCGAAAATTTTTCTTGACTTTGTACCCTGTGTTTTTTACTGTTTAAGGTGTATGCCGTACAAAGGACCATATCTACCATAATTCCAATATATAACTATCGCGCGTTCTAATATTATGGAAGGATCATCATATTATTTGTGTACATAAAAACCAAATTCGTTGTTATCTTATAGTTCCTAGCTTGGCTGTTCGTGTTGTATTTCTGTAGGTTTTATAATAAACGGAGATTCCAGTCTGGTGGCTGATGGCTTGAGTTGCTTGACTGCGATGTTAGAGGACGGTCTTTCCCACATTACTTCAGGCCATTGCTGGGGTGGTTCCTTCATAAGACCACACCTAAACCATTCCAGTTCCTGAGCATCAATCATCTCACTGCTCTAACGACCTCCACCACGAGAAGCCTGTAAGGTTGTACCAAGAAAAATAAAGAAAAGCTCAACTAACTGGAACAAGTGCTCGTGTCGTACCACATTTCCATCCTTGCATCCTGTTTCCGCAAGTGGAAAATCACGCGATTTTGGTGACGAGAGATGTGGCTTGAGTGATGGGAAGTTGCTAAAAAGAACAGAAGACTACAACGTTGATGGTGGATTTATGCATATAACAAAGCAAATAAACGGTCAATACAAATATCTCACGATATTGTCACCTGTAGGAGATTAGACTCCATAAACATGAAATATTCGCAGTTCAGTCACTTGAATAAATAAACATAAATTGTATGCAGGAACATCATTTGCATAAAAATAATCACAAATTATTTTCTTACAGTTTCAGAAGCACTTATATTCTATGGGTGAAAGTAATAACGTAATTACAATGAAAGCAAGTGCGTACCGATTTCATGCTATTATGCTTTGAAAGTTTGTGTCAATGTTATTTATTAATAGTTGTATTTTCCTCTAAACTTATTTTTTATATTGGTTGTCTCAGGCCGGTAAGTAGCAAACAAGTAGATAATCTTCGTCTTATATTCGTGCCCTCATATCTTCATCACAGCACCTATTTCCCTTGAAGCATCATAATTTATATTCATTTTTGGTGTAATGAGCCGAGTGATTCGCGACGTGCTCGCTCAGCTCTTTGAACGCCCCTCCAAATCGTGTGAAGGAGTCGCTCGTAAGCGGAGCTGGTCGCACTGTACACACCTGGCAGTGGAACCGCTCGCGCGCTGCTCGTGTCGCACTGATGAACCGTTCGTTGCGTTATTTCTAACAGCAAACTTCCAACCACTCAAGGAAAGAGTGAATTAACCGAGTGTTGGCTGAGACTGTGAGTTAATGGCGGGCTGGAAACATCGCGTGCAGTTGCTTTCCAAGAATACACGAGGCGAAAAGGTTTACTTCCTGCAGGATTTTGCTGGTTGTAAAAGTTGGTTGTGCGGGAATGGCGAATTTGGAGCAGGACACTCCGATTTCAAACATGGCATGCCGAACTGGTTGGAGAGGAGTAAGTTTGTACCTTTGCAGTGACGTGGGTAAAACATGAATATATTTCATCAAGTTCATTGTCTAATTTAGTTACGCGGTAACGCACTCGTCATCCCTTAGTACATTAGAGTGTGACTGTTGCTTATTATTTTCTCTGGCTACTCTAAAACCCAGAAAGATTCGTAGCCAAACCACCACTAACCTCCTCGCCACTTGAAAAAAATAAATATATATTTTATACAGTAACCTAATCTAAAAGAATAAAAATTCTTTCATCCTTGCATGTCTTCATAAGAACTCCTATTTCTCTCGAAGTATCACGTCTTATATTTTGTGTGGCACAAATGAAAGAAAGATACAAGAATATTCTTTAGAACAAGTTGAGCATTGTAACAGTAATTTTCTCGGAAACGTGCACTGACCAAGCAAAGTCAGCTTTTCTTGTAAAATGCTGTATTGTAAATCAGAGAATTCAATTCATAACCACACCGATCAGACCGATCTTTGACGCCAAGCAAAACTGACTTCCGCCAGGAGAAATCTAAATTCGCCCTAGGAGAATCTGGAGTAGACACGTCTGTCTCTACCAGCCTTGTCTTAATCTAGCCACTGTCGAAGTGGAATTCACGCCGATTCATTTAGCCTACATTGAGATTTGGCTATTTTCTGACAACGATGTGTATTAGTCCTTATGGGTCAACATGGATCTGAAAACTATAGGCTTTACTTGACAATTCAAAGATTTCTTACTAAGAGTCACCCTATCAGTCAGTAGATAGCAGTTTCCTACCACAGATCTCAAAATCCATATTCGTGATGTGACACTCTACAGATATTTCGGTACTGAAAGCCTAAAGTGCACCTCAAGCCATCTGAAAGGAAGAAGTCAATAGAGGCGTAGTTAAATATCTCTCAGGATAGTCCACATACGCTCCCTAAACAGAGCCCTCCAGCCCTCCCCAACTCTGGCTGCAATATTTAGTTCGTTTTGAACGTTATGTTTATGATACCTAATTAAAATGTTAGTTTTCTAAATACTGGTTATTTTAAGTACATTCTCCTCTGACAAATCCGTAATTAAATTTAAAAATTAATTAATAAAGTAATATGATTCATATTAATACTGGAGGTTCGCGAAACAAGTGAGTATAGCACACTAACTCGCAACGACATCGTAAACCATCTTTCTCAGTGGGTTAGCCTCAAGAGAGTGGTCCTTAATGAGCATTATACAGAGAATACGTGACAAATAGAAACTTTTCCATTCGTCGGGCCAGGCTCTAAACAATGCGGGACACTTTTACTTCTTTATCCTTCGAATTTTTTCCAAATGGTAACGGTTATAATATTGCAAGTACGACAAAGTGTTTACTTTACATTGCTAAAAACCATAACAGGACTTCTGTAGAGTCCATGAACAGTGAATCACAAACATAATACCTATGATTACAGGCAGACTCAACCGCTGCAAGCAGCCGTCACTGACTGGCTAAAGGCAGCTATACACGTGGCCTCAAGGAAAGAGCCCACCGGCCAGACCTCAGGGATTTCATCGAAGTGGCCCTGCACACACACGGGCGTTAAAATCCTCAAGGGTTTCTCAGTCTCAGAGTTGACTTCACTGATGGCAGCATCCGATGATGTTCACGCATTTTCTGCTGTTACTTTGTTAATCGCGACAAGTAGCGCTAAAACTCGCGCAAAACAGCGCATCAGAAAAAGTGTATGGTGCAAAGAGTGGCTACTCAAAAGAGGAAAATATTCTCACACAAATCTTCTTTCAGAATTGAAGTATTTTCCCAAAGATTTTCATAATTATTTGAGGATGGACGAAGAGACCTATTTACATCTGTTATCGTTAGTCACTCTATTTATTAAAAAGAAAAATACGGCTATGCGGGAAGCAATTTCGCCCCACGAAAGACTTACCTCAGCGCTGCGGTTTTTGGCAACGGGAGCAAGCTATGAAAATCTCAAGTCTTCAACAATAATTTCTCCTCAAGCCCTTGGATACATCATACCAGGAATACGAGAGGCCATTTTATAAAGTTCTTCGCAAAGATTATATGACGATTTCTTTTTGAAACATTGATATTATTTAATATAATTGATTTATTCCCATTCGTAAATACACAAACAGCATAAAATAAGCTTAGATGACATAAAAACTAAATTAAAACAATATTAGTTTAAAGTCATGTAGCCCTTAATATAGTTGATCATATTGTGATGTAAACCCAAATCATATGACATCATTTGCATTATAATTTGCATGATAATTGCTATTGTGTCGTTTTTTTGACGTAACTTATGAAAATGGGCTGGTGGTTTATAATGATCTTGCGGGTGTTGCTGGAAAAGGTTGTGGGCTGGACAAAAAAATCCCGAATTGCTGCCCGCAGAATAGTACAGGCCGGAGGTAGGTAACCGTTACTCACTGTAAGGCGTTCTTAAACAGTCAATTTCGGCTTGAAACAGTGTGTCATTAATTATTTTTTCTGTTATTAGCATTTGATTGGTCGGAAGGTGACGTAATTTAATGTCAAAGGTTTTGCCAACAACTTCAAAGTGACCTTGCAGGCTTTTTTTTTTTTAAATGTTATTTGACGTTAACACATCACTTCGCAAATATTCATTTCCTGATGGTTTAATTTTGCTGTTTTTTTCACTATACATTCTTTTTTTTTCTACATTTGGCTCATTCTCCTTCAATATTTCTGCCAGCCTCGTGTAGGCAGCTTCTCGTTTGTTTCTGTCGTGGTATTTCTGGCACTTCACTTCCCATCGTCAGGTCTCACTTTCATACATTTTTATAAACACGGAACATCACGAAACGGAACAGTCCAACAAAACAGAGAAATAAAGTCTCAACAAACGCAGGCACTCACAAGAATTCCTCCAAGGCCGACTGACCGCAGTACATACACGCTGAGGTTTTCACCCTCCGTCCCGGCCTTCGTGGAAATAAGAATTGTTTGTCAGTGAGGATTTGGTCGCACGAGCCGGCCACTGGGTTGCGGCCACGGCATCAAGGAAATGCCCACACACGTTCGGGGATCGCTCAAGGCCAGGACCACCCCATCCAAATCCCGCGGTTTTCCCTTACGTGTGTAGCGGCCTTAATGGATATGTCCGCTGTAGCCGGCAACCAGAAATACGATTGGGGTGACTCCTGTAGAATGTTTGACGTCAGAGACAGCAGCCAACAGCCACAGCACGCGGAGCGGTGCCAGTGGTCGACCTGTTCCGACGGCTGCTGGACGGGGAGAGCTAAACACATAATACAGCCCACGGCAAGTAACTCAGTCAAACCACTGGATCAGTACAGCTTAGGATATTGAACAAAATCCAAAAAATGTAAATAACTTCTGTATAATGTAGTGATAAAGTTTCCCAGTCCAAATAGAGCGCCCTTACCATAGTGTTTAGTATAACAAGCTCATATATTGCGAATTAAATGACTAAAAATAATATATTAAAGGACTCTAAATACTCTCTGAATATGTGTTAAACGAAGCCAGACTCGATGGGATACACGAAGATATTTTTTGTTTATTTGTCTGTTTTCTCTACAGAGGAACAAGACATATTTTTGCTATTATTTGACAACTAATTTTATCTTGTTGAGGAATTTGATAGCAGTAGGTGGAAGGATGACGGAGGCTGCGACAAATGCACGAAAGGATATGACACAATAACAAAACGTTTTCTGAACAAAAAATATTTTATCAGTTATAAAGTAGCAAGGAGTTTAAGCAAACATTTAACTTTGAAAGCAACATAGTGCTATTGTGAATACTAATTAAGGACTTATTTCTTACAAATACTTCAACGGTGTTTCTTTGGGCGTGGGTGGAACAGTGGAATGGCTCACACTACAACACATAGCTGATGCTACTAGTTTCATGGAATGTATTAGGTAACCAAGAAAACCAGAAACACGCGTCCACAAATATACTCAATGGCTACTTCAACTATCACTCGATGTCATGCGTAAGGGTCTGGAAACATTTCCATTAGTAGGTATAGTGTCAGGGATTGTAATGAATTACCAAGGGAAGTGATGAATAGTTTACAAAAGCCGAAGGGTTTTAAATTCGTAATTGGCAATAGTAGAAGAGTGGAGAAATTTAACCATCGAAGTATGCTATTTAAGACAGTTTTCATAATAATAATAAAATAATTAGATGGTTTATGGTAATTACAAATGGAGCAAGCTGTCCTTCCCATGGAGGAAAGAAATATCAAGAATATCTTTCCTCCATGGTCCTTCCCAAATTTAATTTCAACTGATCTCAAACAATAATTAAAAAAAAATCCAGTGTTCAAAGTCAGGTAACATTAAAATTGCAACTTGGAGTTAGGGTTTATCGCAATTAAAAGCATTTTTTTGCAAATATTTTTCTTATTAGTATGGGAAAAATGAAACATAAAGGAGCTGGATAAACATATTGAGATATAATGTGGATTTTGACAAATCTACACATTTACTGGCGTTTCCATTGCTGTGGATTACTTAAAAAATAAATTGTTAGCGTAGGCATAAAATTTATATGTGTGGACGGAATTAGGGAAACGCTGGCAACAATGATGCTAGTTGTTTTAGCAGCAGTAGTTGAGAGCATGGAGGAAGAATATATTTCCTTCCTCCATGGTTGAGAGTGGAATTCTTACTTTGGAATATTAAGTATTTCTGTAGCTGAACCTATCAGCTGTTCTCGTGGAGCGGTGCTATTTTGCTGTGGAGTTATATTGTGTTTTGCTCTCTCAAGACGACAGCAGGAGGTTATATGGAGCCTATGAATGCTGTGTATATTCTGGAAGCAGGAGCGGCCCTAGGGCGGTGCGAGCGGTGCGACCGCACCGGGCGCCGTCATATTGGGGGCGCCGAAAATGCAGCGAGAGATCGTCTGCACAAAAAATAAATTCTATAATAATCCAGCTTGCTGTTCACATATGGTCCTGCATGAGCTAAGGAATCTTGCTGCGCAACATGACTGGGATGTTATCTGTGTGCAAGAGCCTTACTCTAAGGGCGGACAAATACCACACATGCCAGTATCCTCACAAACCATAGTAAGTGGACCTAAACCTATGGCAGGAATCATTGTACTAAACAAAGAACTAACTGTAACCAAAATATCGCAATACTGTGATGAGCACACAGCATGTGCAGAGATCGATACCGGGTGGTGTAGCGTTACTTTGGTATCGATGTACTGCCAATATAAGGACCCTATAGATGCTTATTTAAATAAAATAAGAAAAATTTGCACTGAGTTACAAGATCAAAGGATAATTATAACAGCAGATGTAAATGCACACTCCCCGCTCTGGTACAGTGATACAACGGATGAACGAGGCTTAATGGTAGAGGAACTGTTAAATGAGTTATGCCTGGAAGTCAGGAACTGCCCTAATAATGCTCCAACGTTTAGTAATAGAGCCGGTGCAAAATCGAATATCGATGTAACGCTGACCAATCAGCTGGCAGGAAACCTAGTCAGAAACTGGAGGGTGGTTGAAAACGAAACTACAAGTGACCACAACTTGATTCTGTTTGATCTGGCCAAAGGTAGGTTGCAAATCAATGAAATTAACGACACAAGGAAAAAATATAACTTACGTAGGGCAGATTGGGCAAAACTAAGAGATGAATTCCGTCTACCAGTGGATCTATTGGAAGGTAATGATGTAGATGTCATAGCAAGAGGGATCACGCGTGAAATTCAGCGCGTAATGAAAATGGCCATTCCCCTCAAAAGACCAGCGAATACTACAGACATACCGTGGAGCGACCGACTGCAAAAACTACGATCGGAGATGAGGAAGGCGAGAAAAGAGTACCAACGGTGCATGATTGCTGCCGATAGGTGCTTGCTTCTCGATAGATACAGGGAAAGGAAGACTGCCTTTAAAGAGCTGCTAATAAAAACAAAGCAGCAGAGTTGGGAGGCTTATGTAAACGCTAATTTAAAGTCAGATCCCTGGGGCGTCCCCTACAAGATCGCAGCTAGCAAACTGAGACCACCGACTACACTATCAACCGTAAGAAGGGCAGACGGGACCATGACGGCCAATTGGAGCGCAACAGCTGAGGAACTGTTAAAAGTACTATTACCCGACGATGAGGCAGTAGGTGAAAGTTTAGAGCAAGAAAATCTCCGTAAAGGTCACAATGAAATTTATACCTCAGCTACT
>JARYHS010006964.1:6749358-6837367 GCA_031002005.1 Vandiemenella viatica
GAAATGGTAATACATAGATTTGATTTAAAGGGGAATCAAACAGAAGTGTTAAGAAGTCGCCATATTTAAAAAATCCAAGCAAAAGGCCCACTCAAAAAAAAATAAAAAAAATAGGCATTTAGTTATATAACAAAAGAGGTAGTCAAAAACCATATAATTTCAAATTTGAAATGACTCCCTTACTGAAAATCTCAATACGTCAATATAAATTCTTAAGGCTCAGTGACAGAAGAAATGCATTTCAGTCGTAGTCCTATAGGCTCTCATTCAGATAGCTAAAAATCAAATCTACATCCATCTTACAATTAAAAAAAAAAAAAAAAATCTCCTCTTCTTGTACTCTATTTTATGCAAACTCGAAACATCTTGAAACATCTTCAGTTGGATAATGTTAGTTCTGGGTCTGAGTTAGCCACTGCTGCCAAATAAAGCTATGCAGAAACTCTATATCAAAGAAGATAGCTATATATTTAGGTAATTCAAACAACTTGAATAATATTAACTATAGAATCAAAAATTAATTTCTCTCTTGCTTAAGCTAATGATAACTAAACAGACAGACATACATCCAGTACTAGTGCAAAACTATGAGATATAATTGAAATAAAAATAACTGCAGCATCAAAACAAAATAGTAAGGTATTAGCTTACCTTCTTTGCGAAGTTCTGTTGATGTATTCATGAAATTGGAGTTTTCCCACATCTTTAAATACCTTTGAGCAATATGTACAAATATATAAGGGTGTTGAAACAGCTGAGATGTGGCTGAACACATGTTTTGTTAGGGAGCTCCAAGATGATAAACTGTCTGTACAGAATGCACATGCAAGTTCAATTGCTGGCGGATCTTTAAACATAACTTTCCTGTTCCCTTGAAAACAATGAGCATACAATTTTGACAGATTCAAGAAAACTAATCCACAGTTCTGACAAATATGTACTGGAGAATTTATGTATAGGTAATGACTAAACACATGGCTTATTAACAGGTCCCTTGTGGAGAAAAGTTGCAGACACACAGCACATGTATACTGGGACTGACTGGCAACAGGAATCTTCCTGCAACTGGTTTCATTGGAGACACTGGTATTTCTGACATCACACTGGACTGAAAGTGTTCTGCTAGCTTGTAAATTCTCCATAATGTTAACATCTCTAAATTTGGAACAGGGAACTAATTGTTTTTGTCGAAAATCACTTTTTGACCTGTAAACAAAAACAGAGACAACTGTTTCAATTTATTTATTTCAAATAATGAATTATACTGGAATTACACTGCAGAAAATAATGAAGGCATTAGAAACTCTATGATCAGTATAGAGAATAAAACATAAATTTTCTTTACAGCAACTTAAATGATACACAAGTCTCAATTATAATATGATATGTAAGGTATGAGTGGAAAACAGGATAAATGCTGCCTATGAGAAGCATTTTTTTAGATCATGGTTCCCTTAGTTTTATTTAACAGCCTTTTGCTTTTAATATAGACCTTTTTGGCAGAAAATAGAAAGTTGTAAATGATTTATGGATGGTAATGTGACAGTTATCATCGAAGTAACATGGTGGGGGTTACTTCAAATAGGGGATAGGAAGAGAGGGATGGTGAATTAAGCAATGAAAAATGTTGCAAAAAGAGGAGAGTAATACATTAAAATCTACACAACACAAATCTGTGTAAGAAAAAATAAATAACAAAATCATATTGAAAAAAAATGAAAATAAAAAATAGAAAAATAAATTAGAATAAAAAAATCTATACAGTTACGGTATGTGGTCGTTCAATTTAGAAAGTGCGGATGGAGACTAGGAGTGGTTAGAAGGAAGGAAATGTACTGGCTGGGTATGATCTCAGATTGAGACAAGAAGGTTGATTTGTGCCCAGTTTGTATTGGTAGGCAAGCTCCCACCTCCTGAGTTCAGAGGCGCTGCTGTTGTTTGGGAGGACTCTGATAGTTCGGACCATGAAACAAGAATTATTGGTGTCATGGGAGGTGGCATAGCTACTGGATGTTTTGGTTTCAAAGTGAATACTGTCTGTTGGTGGCCATTCATTCTTGTGGCTCATGGATTGGTAGTCAAACCTATTTAGAAAGTCAGGCAATGTTTGTAGGTTAGTTGGTATATTACAAGGAAGGTTGCACAGGTGGATTGTCCTATGACAGGAAAGCTCTCAACAGTGATAAGATTGGTGAGAGTGGTGGAAGCATGGTGTATGTCACACATCTTACAGTCGGGTATATTGGATTGGTAAGTGCCTTGGGGCTGTCTGATGGGACAAGGAAGACTGTGATTATAGACTAAAAGTTGGGAGGGCCTGCTGAAACAAGTTCTGGGAGAGCCAGGGAGGATTTTAGCAAGAATGAATCTCATTTCTGGGCAGGTTAGTAGCAAGTTATACCACTGTCATCGGATTCTATTGGTGGATTCAAGGCCAGGGAAGAACTTTGTAATCAGGACTGTACTATGGTTGGTTTTGGCGTAGCCAACAGGCTGAGCAGGTTGTAATGTGGAGCATGAAAGTTGCTTGTGAACCAGAGCTGGGGGATAGTTGCAGGATATCAATGCTTTTGAGATGTTGTTTGAATACCACTTTAGCGATTTCTGGCTGGAGCATTTACAACTGCCTCGAATGCCAAGATTGCAGGGGAGGGAATGTTTTGTATGATATGCAACTGCCAAAATGGAGGTGCTGCTGTAAGTTGGTGGTTTTGGTGTGGACTAAGGAGGTAAGGTGGCCATTGGAGAGTGGTAGATCTATATCCAAAGAATATGGTCTGAGTATGGGAGTAGGTCCATGTGAAATTAAGAGAGCTATTAAAGGTATTAAGATCGTCCAGAAAAATTAGAAAGGTATTTTCTCCATGTGTCCAGATCACACGAATGTCATAAGTCACAGGAGGAGTTTGAAAGGGACATTCTCCAAAAACATCTGTTCTAGGTGACTCAAGAAGGGATTAGCGTAAGAGGGGCCATGCAAGTGTCCATGGCCGTGCCACAGGTTTGGTGGTAGATATTGCCTTCAAAGGAGAAGTAGTTGTTGTTGCTAAATATCAGTTCAGCCAAGGTGGTGAAAGAAGGTATGCTCGAGCAGCTGTTCGGAGGGCGCTTATACAGAAAACGTTCCATGGAATGTGGAAGGTGTGTGTACAGTGATGTGACATCAATGGTTACCAGGATGTAATTGGAAGGAAGTGATGTGGAGGTAGTGCAAAGACGGTAAAGTAAGTGTTGCATGACTTTGATATGGGAGGGGAGCTGATAGACTATTGGTTGTAGGTACTGGTCCACCAATGCAGAGATTCCTCCAGTAGGAGCAACAATGGGGCATCCCGGATTGTCAGGCTTATGGATTATTGGAAGGAGGGACTTGAATTTTGAGGAGTAAGCAAAGAGATTCACTGGGAGGATGAGACCTATGTGGGGCCCATTGAACTGTACATATTGCTGTAATTTTTTGTTTTTGTTTTTTGACATCAGGTGTGGGTATTTAAATACCACAGTTTAATTTTAAGCCTGCCTATATGTTTAATTTCTGTTGTAAATTGGCACATGGTGATGATAACAATAACATAATATTCAAGTTATTGCAAGGATAATAAGTATGAAATAATTCACATATTAAATCTGATGGCTGGGTGGCTGTAATGATAGAAAATAAAACAAACCTCAACAAATAATATTTTGGGTGATTCTTCTTTAACTGTAGAGTAAATAAGAAATTGGACAGAAGAAAAAATGCTAATAATCAAGATAGTCATGTTACTTAGCTGCAGTGTTTACACGCTAGTACAGCAATAATAACATGATGCAATATGATGTGAATGAAAAGTCTGGAAAATATAACACCAGCAATCAAAAGATAGTGGATGGCCTTTGTGAAGCAATTATTGAAATTAATAAAATCCTGAGTAATCTTCCTTTTTACTGTAAATTATTTGCATCAACCATTGATTCTGATGGACAGCTGAACTGTTAAAAGATTAAACTGAGGGCTGGAAACTGAAGGCAGGTGAGTTAATATATTCAAGTGGCAGTTCCATTGCTAGTAACTATGTGGCAGGCTCGCAATGTGATCGAGTGGCTCAAAATCAACGAGGATGGGACGAGGAGCCACTAACCACCATCTTGGCTCCTTTCTCTGTAAAACATGACATTACAGAACTATCAATGTGTTCCATGCTGTATTAATATAAGTTCAACAACTAGGTAAACTTATCCTTCTATGGGAAAAACACAACATAAAACTTCTTACCAGAAGCCATTATCCAAACTCCTAAAGGGGCTTCACAACAAACTTTCTACTAGTGTAAATAGTCAGAGGCAAAATATTTACCCCAAACAAAGACCATCAGCAACCAACAAAATTCCTACAACAAAATTAAGCTCCATAAACAGGGGCATTAAGATCTTTCCCATATACAATGTCATCTGTACAACTGAGGCTTGCATTAGCATAAGATTTTGATACCAGATATCTTTATTTCCATTTATCTTCAGTATTATATCCTGTGTTACAGTTTTGTTAATCTACTTTTTAAAAAAACTGATCTTGTTATTACAAAGTTATTTCTTTCAAACATCATGGTTCACCTTTGTACTTGTGTGTTCTGTTTGTTCTTTATTAGTGATTATATTTCTCACTCTTTTCAAATTCCTCCACCTTTAAGCCACATTACTACTCGAGAGGCAACTTCCCACCAAAGCTCAATAATGCAGCAGACTTGGCCATAGGCACCAGTAAACTACTAGATGAATATCTCATTTTCAATCTCATATTATTAAGAGGCATCAAAAAATACTGTATACTAATGCTGATATTTCATTTGCATATAAGACCACTTCACTACTAATTGTTTTTATTGCAGTTTTAGTAAAAAGTACACTACAAAATAAAATAAAATGTACAAAGAAATTTCAAAACACATAGCACTAAAAGGAAAGAGTTCAGTAAAGAGGCATTTTAAAATCCCATGCAGAAATAGGATGCCAAAAAATAATGACAGAAACAAATAAGAACAGTAAAGAGTATATTTGCGGCCATCCTAGGACAAATGACAGTACCATGAATGATATAAAGCCCAAGAAGCTTTATGCCTCCTCAGTTTCAAGGTCATTAGAGGCAGGATGGGACTGGTGACAAGGAAGGAATTCGGCCATGGCCTTTTGAAGGAAGCATCCTGGCATTTGTCTGGAGTGATTTCAGGAAACCATGAAAACTCAAATTTGGATGTCCAGAAGGGGATTCAAATCGGTGTTATACCAAATGCGAGGACAGAGCAAACCGCTCACCCACCATGCTCGGTCCCAAGAAGATGATTCTATATTACCAAACTACCTGAAATTTAAATGGGCCTACTTTTACACTCAGGCTAATCTCCTAGATATGGACCTGTCCCACGTTAATGACTATCTTAACTCTTTTGTCAACACCAAACCTACCAACACATAGTATTCCAAATAAGATCTCTCAAGCTTTGATATTCTGAAACTATGCACTGAATTTGGTGAACAAGCAACTTTTGCATGTCGTTTCACAACCTACATGACCTATCAACCATCCTTGTTTCTCAAAATCAACCATAGTTGTGTACTGGTAACTCCATCGGTTCCATGCCCTGAATCCATAGACTAAATCTTTCCACAGGGTGAAGATTTCCTCCAAGCCTGTCCAGAAATGAGATCCATTCTCCCCACCCACTAGACCCATTAAGCACAATCATCTCCTAGTTCACACAAACAATTTTACCCACCCTATTCAACAGTCTCTTTCCCCAGCAGCAGATCTTGTTGCAAAATGTGTAAATCACACCATGTCTCAATCATCTTCATCAATGCAGTCACCTGGGAAAGCTTTCCCATCATAGCTCATTCCACTAGTGAATCATCCAAGTAATGTACCAGTTAATCTGCAACTACTGTCTGACCTCTCACATATGCCTGATCACAAATCGACTGTCCATTAGAATGAATGGCTACAGACAAATTCTATTCACCCAGAAACTATTATCTATTCAAAATATGAACCACCACTAACCAAAGCTGATGTTTAATTAGTGTGTAACACCTTTGGTTTTTTATTAATTTATTCAAGTTTCTTTATTTTAAATTGTAGAAAAAAAAAGAATTTACTGTAAAACATTTGCTAAAGACTCCTTTGCCTGCCTGGGATTCATTTCTATGATAATTTCAAATCACCCCTACTCACACTCCTTGCCATATTTACTAACTCCTCCCCCTTCCCCTTGATGTGCTGACCAAAATTCTGATGCTCCAGTTAGTTGCCAGACATCATCATGCAGCTATTTCATTCTACTGTTGATGAAAGGACATAAATCCGAAATTTCCAATGATCATAAATAAGTATATTGTGATACTAGTATAAACTTTTATAACCCACTGATCATAGTAAAAATAGACTATATTAAATTGGAATAATCTACTTGTCAGATTATAGGAAGTGGTGATCACATATTAAAGTGGGCTCCGGTAGGATAGAAAATGATGAATTTTGTCATTTTCGTTTTTTTGCCGATTATTGATCTTTGGAATGTCCTCTTTAATTTGTAATTTGGTGTATAATACATGCCTATTTCTAACCTAGAATTGCTTTAAAAAAGGCTTTGTTGGTGTGTCAGTCTTCACAGCGTCAAACAGGAAGGGGTGAAAAGGATTTTTGAGAGTTCAGCAGCTGATGGGGTAGAGTATATAAATTACCTGGGGATGGAGATTCAAAGGCATTCAAGGCAATTGAAGATCTGAAACCTTATGGTTTAGATGTGACAATCAATAAGCTAAAATGTATTGCACATGTGCTAAAAAGAATGGGTACCCGCTTGCGACGTTTGGTATCAGGATGGAGGAGTAAAAAGATGAATGATGGTAAAGGGTTGCAAGGGAAGAATAGACTTACAGAAGGAATAATTAATAAATTACAAAAGTATTATGGAATGGCTATTAGACATAACAACAACATTGTCGAAGAAATGAAACGATCTGTTTGAGCTGTTTTATTTCATGTTGCTTCAACTGATTCTGCACGCAACCACGGACTCTGCCCCAAAGGATACATGGTGCAAGTACAACAAAGCACAAGCAGCAGGCCAAACATTTGTGTACAAGGATGGTTTACCATATGCTGTCATTGAGAAACTTATGCCTATATTCAGGGATCTATCTGATGTACAGCTACTGACGCAATGTTTACATGGTTGTACCCAAATTCCAAATGAGTCCATTAACAGTGTTATTTGGTCAAGAATCCCAAAAATTGTTTTTATATCAATTAATGCTCATCATTTTGTTATGATGTTTATGATGCTGTAATAACTTTTAACAATGGCAACTTGTCAAGGTGTGAGGCATTGAAAAAACTGAGTATTAGCGTAGGGTTTCACACCATACGAGCTATATACAGGCTTGACCAGGAAAGGGTTAGGATGTCAGAGAAACCATTGAGAGAAGTGGAAGAAAAGGTACGAGAGAAGAGAAAAAGACTAAAGAGAAAGCTGGAAGAAAGCTATCAGGACGATCCAGATCACCCTAGTTATGCTTCTGGAATGCACTGGAACATTGACAGAATTTTCCCGTAAGTTTACTTTTTGATAGCTTTAGTGTATCTTTTCTTGGAAACTACTTCCAAGAACTTCCTGAAACTTTTACAGCCTTGAAAGTAGGCTTCTGTGAGTATTTTAAAGCAGGGATATTGAATTATACCTTATAGTTAGTAAATTATTGACTTGACAGCACCTCCAAAAGTGCATTTTTTTATTTTATTTTTTTAATAATTCTGCCAAACCAATCTGAAATTTGGGAAATCCCTGTATTAAAGTATTGTAAAATCATCATAGATTCACCCTATTTTGTTTCAGATATGTATCACAATTAGTTGTTGAGAAAGGGTACAGTGAAGTTCGCAAGAAATACATGGGAAAGATACACCCTACCAGAGCCCCTTAAAGTAACAAGAATTTACATGTCAAGTGTTACAGGTTTAATAATGAGCTACCCTACCTATCAGGAACAGGCACTAGATCCTCCTGTTCTGTATCTTCTACCATATTCTGAAAACAAACAAATAAATAAAATAAGTACTACATAATAATACATCGATAAATTAAAATAAAGTAATAAAACTGCTGAAGATAATTTAAGAATAAAAAAGCACAAAGTCTGACACTGATATTAAATCAATAATTCATAGTAAATAATACTAAAACCTAATTGTGTAGCACTGTCAAATCAGGCAAACCACTGTACATATTAATGCTCTTAGAACAGCATATTCATGAGGAGTCTCATATCCCCAACATTGCCAGACTCCAAGATGACAGTAGTTGACAATATAACACAAAATACGAAAGCTGCAAGAGTTGACACAAATTTTCATCATTGTTAATTTGAACCTAAACAAAATTTATACATGCAGCTATACTTCTTAATTCCAGTAATGAGTAGCTCACAAACTGTTAAAACATTAGCTCATTTGATTCTACATAATTTCAATTTTGTATATATCTCAAAACACATCTTTTAGTAATAATTTTACCTTTATGCTTAATTTACCACATCACAACTTTTGTGGGAAATTTAATTCAGTATTTTATTAGAATACTGCGAAACATACTTCCTAATATAATGAATTGCCAGGAAACTTGTGTTGGTACTTGTTCCAGTTATAATAGGATACTAACTGATGTCAAATTACTCATTGTGAATTACAAATAACAATAAAACCGTTGGGTAATATCTAGATGGGGATACTGCTGCTATCAGCCTCATGATGTAAACACTTCAGCATAGAGCGAGTATGACGTCACTGTGTTTCTGTGTGTGACGTGTTCAGCCTTCAATTGATTTGAGAACACACGTTAGGCCATAGAAAATAACTGATAGTAATAATAATAAAAAATTTATGGATTGAAAATGTTAAAGTAAATTATTACTTGCACATTTAATAATATTATTAAAATATCAACAAAACTACAAACTGATGTTTTATATCATTTATTAGTAACATTCCATATCTTTATTGCTACAACGTCCTATACTGTTAACATTACTAGTCACAATTTCATTGATTTGTATTTGATTCTGTTCTCCTAATTTCCTCATGTGGCTGAAATTGCTATTAAAATCATCCATATGAAATAAAATATGATTAAAAAAAGATTTAATCAATAACTGTTTGCATTAAGTTGTAATGCAGCCTGAACCACACTAACAGAGATAGATATGATTTGGAAATGGAGTATCAACAATACTGTGTGCAACGGTTAAGTTTCACTATGGTCTAGGCTGAATTAAGTATTAAACAAAAGTAACAGCAATCGATACGTCATAGAAATTAGGTATCTGCAATAAGGTGTTCGATAGTTACATTTCAGCATGGCCCAGGCTGCATCAAACCCTCATCGCTAATGGATTTATTCCCATACTACTTGTGCAAAATTAACGATTCGATGATATGAGATGTATTAGTGATGGACTACTTTCTGTGGAAGGCCCCGTTAGTGACATATAAAGCTGCACATGGAGCATATACATCACATTCAGCAATGTAGTGACTCTCTTCATCCTGGAGGCGGTAAGTGGTTGCAGTGGTATCCCAATCTAGATATTAGCCATATTGACAAGTTTGTGGTGAGAAGTTTTTATTATAATCTTACTGATTAGACGATAAGGAATGTCATCAGATCAATGTGTTTTCATAATGCCTATGTAAACACAATGTTCTTTTAAACAGAACATGGAATTGTGAAAAGAAAAATCACTGATCATTACAGAAAAAAAAAAAGAAAAAAAAAAAAAAAAAAAAAATGTAATACTCTCTACAAACCAGTAATAGTTAGTCTGACTTCACAACTGTTTATTCCCACCAGGTGTAAATTGCCAAGATATACTCATGTCTCAAAGTCCCAACAACTATGGTAATGTAAGGCAACAATATGTAAACCACCCCTGAGGGTGAAAAAACTGTTGTCATTATTAATAAATCTCTCACCTTGGTTCATGATTATGTGTCAATTGCAGGAAGCAATAGAACATCTTACAATTCACCCACATAACAGAAAAGAATTCTTCTATACACTTGTATACATTTCATACATAGCAAGTGGATACTAAGAAATGTGAAATCTATATGTGTAGTTTAGACTTAAAAGTGAAACTTTTCCAATTTTCTGCCCGTTAAACACAAAAAATAGTTTCAATCAGTTACATTACTGCACTACTAAATATAAAATACACTTTATGAACTTCATACTAAACTGAAAATGGTAATCAAGATACTCAAGAAAACAGCTTTCAGACAAATAGAAATAGGTGCTCCTCAAAACCTTTGCAACATATCCAGAAAATCACTAAATACAGACAAAAACACTGATAGCAGTCACTGCAATATACAAACCTACTACATGGCATCTCAGTTACAAATTCCTGTGGCCTGAATACTTTTCATTAAAAAAAAAAGAATTTACGCAGTAATTACTGCAAAAAGGACTTGTTTCTTCAGTTTCGTCCACCGATTTATTACCAGTAAAACACTAACATCGTTTAGTTACTGTAAATGCATTCGGTCATGCCTTTTTCAGACGATCAAACACAACGTATTCAAAGTGAACAGCATTTGGCCAGTCCATACAGTCTAATGAGCAAAATGTGTTAATTCGCAATTCTTTAGCAGCCAAAGTAAACAGCAAGAGAGTGAAGGTGTGTCCTGCTGTTAAGCTGTACTGTACGACTCCGTAAGCAGCTTTAAGGTGTAAACCTACCTCTTCCAGAATATACACAGCATTTATTGGCTCCATTTCTCCTCCTTCTGTCGTCTTGAGATATCAAAACACAATACAACTCCACAGCAAAATAACAACGTTCCGCGAGAACAGCTGATATGTTCAGCTACAGAGATACTTAATATTCTACATTAAGAATTCCACTCTCAACTACTGCTGATAAAAAAAAAAAAACTAGCATCATTGTTGCCAGCGTTACATTTAATTTCGTCGACACATAAATATTTACGCATACGCTAACAATTTATTTTTTAAGTAATCCTCAGCGAAGTAAACGCCAGTAAATGAGTAGATTTGTGAAAATCCACTTTATATCTCAATCTGTTTTTCCAGTTCCTTTAGACCATATTTCATTTTTCTCATACTAATAAGAAAAACATTTCCATAAAATTGCTTTTAATTGCGATAAACCCTAACTCCAAGTTGCAATTTTAATGTTACTTGAATTTGAAAACTGGATTTTTTAAAATTATTGTTTGAGATCAGTTGAAATTAAATTTGGGAAGGACCATGGAGGAAAGATATTTCTTTCCTCCATGTGAAGGACAGCTTGCCCCATTGGTAAACCATCCAATTATTTTTATTATAATATTATTATTATTATTAATACTATTTTGTATAGCATACTCTGAGGGTTAAATTTCTCCACTTTTCTACTATTGCCAATTACGAATTTAAAACTCTTCGGCCTTTTGTTAACTATTCATCACGCCCCTTTGGTAATTTATTACAATCCCTGATACTGTACCTATAAAGGAGCTGGAATGGGATTCATTGCAAGACAGGAGGAGGATGAGGAGGGTCATGGGAGTGTACAGGGCATATACTGGTGATGAGGCATGGAAAGATATTGCAATAGGTATGAAAAGTAGTGCATGGAAGGGAAAAGATGACCATGACCACAAGCAGGCACTCGATTTCAGGCACAAGGGTGTGGGAAGATTCTCTTTTTTAGGTAAGGGTGTCAGGAATTGGAATGAGTTACCGAGAGAAATGATGAATAATTTACCGAAAACTTTGAGGGAATTTAAAGATAAAAATTTGTAGAGGGCAAATGTAGGTGGGTGCAGGATAGGGGGAAGATGGGTGTGTAGGAAAATTGCCACCGGAGCCTGTGCTCCATTGCAATTAAATTAAATTAAAATGGAAAGGATTCCAGACGCATGACATCGAGTGATAGTTGCTATTAAGAAGATTTGTGGACGCATGTTTCTGGTTTTCTTGGTTACCTAATACATTCCATGAAACTAGTAGCATCAGCTATGTGTTGTCATGTGGGCCATTCCACTGTTCCACCCCCGCCCAAAGAAACACCGTTGAAGTATTTGTAAGAAATAAGTCTTTAATTAGGTCCTTAAGTAGTATTCAACATAGCACTATGCTGCTTTCAAAGTTAAATGTTTGCTTAAACTCCTTGCTACTTTCCAACTGATAAAAGAGTTTTTGTTCAGAAAAAGTTTTATTATTGTGTCATATCCTTTCGTGCTTTTGTCGCAGCCTCCGTCATCCTTCCACCTACTGTTATCAAATTCCTCAACAAGATAAAATTCGTTCTCAAATAATAGCAAAAATATGTCTTGTACCTCTGTAGAGAAAACAGACAAATAAACAAAAAATATCTTCGTGTATCCCATCGAGTCTGGCGTCGTTTAACACGTATTCAGAGAGTATTTAGAGTCCTTCTAATATATTACTTTTAGTCATTTAATTCGCAAAATGTGAGCTTGTAATACTAAACACTATGGTAAGGGTACTCTATATAGACTGGGAAACTTCATCACTACATTATTCAGAAGTTATTTACATTTGTTGGATTTTGTTCCATATCGTAAGCTGTACTGATCCAGTGGTTTGACTGAGTTACCTGCCGTGAGCTGTAGTATGTCTTTAACTCTCCGCGCCCAGCAGCCGTCGGAACAGGTCGACCACTGGCACCGCTCCGCGTGCTGTGGCTGTTGGCTGCTGTCTCTGACGTCAAACATTCTACAGGAGTCACCCCAATCGTATTTCTGGTTGCCGTCTACAGCGGTCAGATCCGTTAAGGCCGCCACACACGTACGGGAAAACCGCGGGATTTGGACGGGGTGCTCCTGGCCTTGAGCGATCCCCGAACGTGTGTGGGCATTTCCTTGAGGCCGTGGCCGTGGCCGCACCCCAGTGGCCCGGCTCGTGCGACCAAATCATCACCGAGAAACAATTCTTATTTCCTCGAAGGCTGGGATGGAGGATGAGAACCTCAGCGTGTGTGTCCTGCGGTCAGTCGGCATTCGATGAATTCTTGTGAGTGCTTGCGTGTGTTGCGATATTATTTCTCTGTTTTATTTGTACTGTTCCGTTTCGTGATGTTCCGTGTTTATAAAAATGTATGAAAGTGAGCCCTGTCGATGAGAAGTGAAGTGCCAGGAATACCATGACAACAGAAACAAACGAGAAGCTGCCTACACCAAGCTGGCAGAAATATTGAAGGAGAATGAGCCAAATGCAAAAAAAAAAAAAAAAAAAAAAAAAAAAAAAAAAGAGATAGAAAAAACAGCAAAATTAAACCATCAGTAAATGAATATTTACGAAGTGATGTGTTGACGTCAAATAATATTTTTTTTTTTTTTTTAAAAAAAAAAAAAAGGTTGCAAGGTCGCTTTGACGTTGGCAAAACCGATGACATGAAATTACGTGGCCTTCCCACCAATCAAATGCTAATAACAGAAAAAATAATTAATGACACTCTGTTTCAAGCCGAAATGGACTGTTTAAGAATGCCTTACAGTGAGCAACGGTTACCTACCTCCGGCCTGTACTATTCTGCGGGCAGCAGTTAAGGATTTTTTTGTCAAGCCCACAACCTTTTCCAGCAACACCCTCAAGATCATTATAAACCACCAGCACATTTTGATAAATTACCTCAAAATCACGACACAATAACAATTGTTCTATCAAATTATAATGCAAATGTTGTCATGTGATTTGAATTTGGGCTTACATCACAATATGATCAACTAAATTAAGGACTACATGACTTTAAACTAATATTATTTTAATTTAGTTTTTATGTCATCTAAGCTTTATTTTATGCTGTTTGTGTATTTACGAGTGAGAATAAATGAATTATATTAAACAATATCAATGTTTCACAAAGAAATCGTCATATAATCTTTGCGAAGAACTTTATAAAAGTGGCTTCGCATATTCCTGGTATGATTTATCCAAGGGCTTGAGGAGAAATTATTGTTGAAGACTTGAGATTTTCATAGCTTGCTCCCGTTGCCAAAAACCGCAGCGTTGAGGTAAGTCTTTCGTGGGGCGAAATTGCTTCCCGCATAGCCGTATTTTTCTTTTTAATAAATAGAGTGACTAACGATAACAGATGTAAATAAGTCTCTTCGTCCATCCTCAAATAATTAAGAAAATCTTTGGGAAAATACTTAAATTCTGAAAGAAGATTTGTGTGAGAATATTTCCTCTTTTGAGTAGCCACTCTTTGCACCATACACTTTTTCTGATGCGCTGTTTTGTGCGAGTTTTAGCGCTACTTGTCGCGATTAACAAAGTATCAGCAGCAAATGCGTGAACATCATCGGATGCTGCCATCGTGAAGCCAACTCTGAGACTGAGAAACCCTTGAGGACTTTAACGCCCCGTGTGTGTGCAGGGCCACTTCGATGAAATCCCTGAGGTCTGGCCGGTGGGCTCTTTCCTGGAGGCCAGTAAGTGACGGCTGCTTGCAGCGGTTGAGCCTGCCTGTAATCAAAGGTATTATGTTTGTGATTCACTGTTCATGGACTCTACAGAAGTCCTGTTATGGTTTTTTAGCAATGTAAAGTAAACACTTTGTCGTACTTGCAATATTATAACCGTTACCATTTGGAAAAAAATCGAAGGATAAAGAAGTAAAAGTGTCCCGCATTGTTTAGAGCCTGGCCCGACGAATGGAAAAGTTTCTATTTGTCACGCATTCTCTGTATAATGCTCATTAAGGACCACTCTCTTGAGGCTAACCCACTGAGAAAGATGGTTTACGATGTCGTTGCGAGTTAGTGTGCTATACTCACTTGTTTCGCGAACCTCCAGTATTAATATGAATCATATTACTTTATTAATTAATTTTTAAATTAAATTACGGATTTGTCAGAGGAGAATGTACTTAAAATAACCAGTATTTAGAAAACTAACATTTTAATTAGGTCTCATAAACATAACGTTCAAAACGAACAAATATTGCAGCCGAGTTGGGGAGGGCGGAGGGCTCTGTTTAGGGAGCGTATGTGGACTATTCTGAGAGATATTTAACTAGGCGTCTATTGTCTTCTTCCTTTCAGATGGCTTGAGGTGCACTTTAGGCCTTCAGTACCGAAATATCTGTAGAGTGTCACATCACGAATATGGATTTTGAGATCTTTGGTAGGAAACTGCTATCAACTGACTGATAGGGCGACTCTTAGTAAGAAATCTTTGAATTGTCAAATAAAGCCTATAGTTTTCAGATCCATGTTGACCCATAATGACTAATACACATCGTTGTCAGAAAATAGCCAAATCTCAATGAAGGCTAAATGAATCGGTGTGAATTCCACTTCGACAGTGGCTAGATTAAGACAAGGCTGGTAGAGAGACGTGTCTACTCCAGATTCTCCTAGGGCGACTGCAGATTTCTCCTGGCGGAAGTCAGTTTTGCTTGGCGTCAAAGATCGGTCTGATCGGTGTGGTTATGAATTGATTCTCTGATTTACAATACAGCATTTTACAAGAATAGCTGACTTTGCTTGGTCAGTACACGTTTCCGAGAAAATTACTGTTACAATGCTCAACTTGTTCTAAAAAATATTCTTGTATCTTTCTTTCATGATTGCCACACAAAATATAAGACGTGATACTTGGAGAGAAATAGGAGTTCTTATGAAGACATGAAGGATGAAAAAATTTTTATTCTTTTAGATTAGGTTACTGTATAAAATATATATTTATTTTTTCAAGTGGCGAAGAGGTTAGTGGGTGGTTTGGCTACGAATCTTTCTGGGTTTTGGAGCAGCCAGAGAAAATAATAAGCAACAGTCACACTCTAATATACTAAGGGATGACGAGTGCGTTACCGCGTAACTAAATTAGACAGTGAACTTGATGAAATATATTCATTTTTACCCACGTCACTGCAAAGGTACAAACTTACTCCTCTCCAACCAGTTCGGCATGCCATGTTTGAAATCGGAGTGTACTCCTCCAAATTCGCCATTCCCGCACAACCAACTTTTACAACCAGCAAAATCCTGCAGGAAGTAAACCTTTTCGCCTCGTGTATTCTTGGAAAGCAACTGCACGCGATGTTTCCAGCCCGCCATTAACTCACAGTCTCAGTCAACACTCGGTTAATTCACTCTTTCCTTGAATGGTTGGAAGTTTGCTGTTAGAAATAACGCAACGAACGGTTCTTCTGCACTTGTTGGAGAGAGTTATGAGGGGATGTACGAGAGAAGTCAAGGAATTGGGTTACAAAACTTTGGTCAGACCATTGCTCGAATATGGTAGTGTAGTATGGGACCCTCATTTTACGTATCAAATACAGGAGTTGGAGAGGGTGCAAAGAAGGGCTGCTAGATTTGTTTCTGGAAATTATCGCAGAATGCAATCAGTGACGGATATGATAAAGGAGCTGGAATGGGATTCATTGCAAGACAGGAGGAGGATGAGGAGGGTCATGGGAGTGTACAGGGCATATACTGGTAATGAGGCATGGAAAGATATTGCAATAGGTATGAAAAGTAGTGCATGGAAGGGAAAAGATGACCATGACCACAAGCTGGCACTCGATTTCAGGCACAAGGGTGTGGGAAGATTATCTTTTTTAGGTAAGGGTGTCAGGGATTGGAATGAGTTACCAAGAGAAATGATGAATAATTTACCGAAAACTTTGAAGGAATTTAAAGATAAAATTTGTAGAGGGCAAATGTAGGTGGGTGCAGGATAGGGAGAAGATGGGTGTGTAGGGAAGTTGCCACCGGAGCCTGTGCTCCATTGCAATTAAATTAAATTAAAATTATAATTAAATCAGTGCGACCCGAGCAGCGCGCGAGTGGTTCCACTGCCTGGTGTGTACAGTGCCACCAGCTCCGCTTACGAGCGACTTCAACACACGATGTGGAGGGGCGTTCAAAGAGCTGAGTGAGCACGTCGCGAATCACTCGGCTCATTACACCAAAAATGAATATAAATTATGATGCTTCAAGGGAAATTGGTGCTGTGATGAAGATATGAGGGCACGAATATAAGACGAAGAGTATCTACTTTTTTGCTACTTACCGGCCTGAGACAACCAATATAAAAAATAAAAAGTTTAGAGGAAAATACAACTATTAATAAATAACATTAACACAAACTTTCAAAGCATAATAGCATGAAATCGGTACGCACTTGCTTTCATTGTAATTACGTTATTACTTTCACCCATAGAATATAAGGGTATAAGTGCTTCTGAACGTGTAAGAAAATAATTTGTGATTATTTTTATGCAAATGATGTTCCTGCATACAATTTATGTTTATTTTATTCAAGTGACTGAACTGCGAATATTTCATGTTTATGGAGACTAATCTCCTACACGTGACAATATCGTGAGATATTTGTGTTGACCGCTTATTTGCTTTGTTATATGCATAAATCCACCATCAACGTTGTAGTCTTCTGTTCTTTTTAGCAACTTTCCATCACTCAAGCCACATCTTGTCAAACAACTGGGAAATATTATATATACTGTTTATAACATGTTTGACTTCATAGTTTTTTTTTGTTCGATATTTCACTATGAAAATTACCTAAGGAAAGGTGTAATCGGACTTCGTTTTGATGTACTTTGGTCGCCACCATTGGATGGTTCGGGAATATTACGTGCACTTCGTAGAAAATAAAATAAACATTCCGTTTTCATAAATACATGAACACATTTATTCTGCTAGTTCCTTAAGCGTACTAATTTCCGACCACCAATGGGAAATAAAAATGTTAACACTATTATACGATTCACAAAAACATTTATCCAAAGATTGCAATTCGTTAGAGTGGCAAGTGACTTGCAAGCACTTAATGTAATATAACTTACAACTGTTCGTCATACACCGTCTGTTCTTAATGCTCGTAATGGCTAAATAAACAGTCTTTACTACGTGGAAAGTCACTCCTTGAGTTCACTAATCTCCTTGAACAACGAATATTGCCAAATTGATTTCACATTAGCTGCCACGGGCAATTATAAACCCGGAATAATCACGCCGAAATCCGTCGTACATATATGCAGTACCGCGTACACTTACTCACAAACCAAAACTCATATGTTTGTTCTCCGACAACTAACACAGGCGTAAAATATGCATTATGTAGTTAAATCGGGTTAAACACTCAACACTGATTTTATGTATATACCCGTTAAACCACTAAGAGCACAACTTAAAACATTGTTTTGTTACTCCATGTGTCTACCTCAACACTCGCTGGCAAAAGAAAATCTCTGACCTACTACAGCTAGTTGTTCAGAGATAACTATATCATCGACTACATTAAAAAAACACTTTCAATTAATTTCTAAAATTTAAAGGAGGGCGGTTTTGTACACTGTATTGTTACAACCCCTTCCATGTCAAACCTCAAATGGGGAATTCACCTGAACCCATTTGACTGGGTGACAAAATCAAGGTCCTTTACTCATTAGGTAGGAGTACAAACTTGACATAACTTAGTGTATTACATGCATGAGGAAATTGGTGGTCGGTCTCTAACTGAACACGAATTTACCTTATATTTACAAAGAAAATCATCTTTACATATTTGGATAAGTTCCCTAAAAAAAAAAAAAAAAAAAAAAAAAAAAAAAAAAAAAAAAAAAACACACACACATATTACCATCAAACATTTCAAAATTGAATTGTAGTTCTTTTCATCACACTTTTTTTTTTTCTAAACACACTCCCTATGACTGACAAACATTGTGTAAACAAGCACCAGGTTGTTATTACTAGAGCAAACAAAATCACTGGTGAATGTAGTCACCTCCATTATACTTTCTGCATTGGCATTACATAGAAACTTGAACTAACTAAGGAAATGGAACTATTTACATTCGTATGTACAACCCCTCCCAAGATCATTATACTGCCCCTGATATCAAAACCGTCGATACTGAGCTATCAGTTACCAGAGGAATCATCTATCTTAAAAGGTTTGAGCGAAATAACATTGTATGTACCCTTGATCTTCACACTTTTTGGGTACACCACAGTGTATGCATTTTCCTCCTGGGTCAATATTCCCCTTCTCCAAGCGATTGAAACTTCCTCCTCTCTCCTCAGGCGCTACTTCCTCTATGATTCTTCTCCTAACAGTCGTTTCTAATATACTCCACCACGTCAGGTCTGTGGAAATGACCCCTTCCAATCCAAATTCCATAATCTCTTCCTCGTCCTCGTTCACACTCTCAGACTTAGTCATCTGCTCTATAGGTTCATTGGCCAGCTCACAAATACTTTCATATTCTCCCCGAAGTTCCTCTTCATACTGCTCTTCCTCACTGTCGGAACTGCTCAAGTTTTCCTCACTCCTCAACAGGTCTTCTCTCTCGGTGACTTTCCATACAACTTTCCCTCCTGTCTGTTCCTTGACCGGTGATAGTATCATTCCTCTGTTTCCAAAGGTTTTTTTTTTTTTTAATGGCATTTGGCAACGGAGGCCATACAGCCAGCTCAATGTAATTGTAATTGCATTTAAGAGTGTAAGTCGTCATCCAGTACTTATTGTATTTCTCCAATGCATGGACGCCACAGGACGGACAGGACATTCACACAGACACACAACACTTAGCATTCATGCCCGTGGCCAGATTCGAACCGGCGGCCTTCGGCACGCGGAGCTAGCACTCTAGCCCCTACGCTACCGAGGCCGGCGTTTCCAAAGGTGTAATACCTTTGCTCCTCTGCTGCTCCTAGCACCAGGTTTTCCTTAAACTCCTCCTCACACAGTTGAAGATTCTTTTCCACTGCCTTTAACTTAATATCGTGGTACCCCACTTTGTTTTCAACCCCACGTATTCTTTGGTTAGTATGTCCCATTTCTTCCACCACTTCCTGTTTGAATTGGTCCAGGGTGTTCCTAGTTTCTTCATTCCTCATAAAGCAGTCTCGTCGCAGCTGCCCTAGCTCACTCCTTATCTGCAAGAAACTGTCATTCAAGTTCGACTTGATTTGTTGGCCAAAGGCTTCCAACTTCTGATCTATTTCAGTCTTCAGCTCACAGACGTTAGCTTGAATGATAGTTATTTCAGCTCGCAATGAATTCTGAAGTAAATTAATCCTTTCGGCATTCTTAGCATCCGGGGAGTTCTGAAGTTCCGCATTCTTAGCTTCCAAGGACTGCAAGTTACTTCGAAGTGACTCATTCATACCATCTGTTAGGGTACTCTGAAGCAACTCATTATCAGCTCTCAAGGTGTTCTGAAGCAACTCAAATTGTTTCGCCAACCTCATCAACTCCTTCATGGGCACCTCCTCGCTTTGCTCTACTACCCCCTTGACAGCAGATTCCCTGGCACTCATGTTTAAAGCGATAAAACTAAACAAATTCAGTGAAAATCCGGTAAACCACCGACTCAAACTTCAAATCACTCCAATGAACTGTCAAAGTTCACACAACGACGCTAAACAACGCTGTCGATAAACCATGTACCAAAAAAATGCAGGATAATCACCAAGAAACCAGAAATAACAACGTAGTTTCACGGAACCCAGGATCTTCCTTCACCTTCCAAAAGGAAAAATATGTCACTATAAATCACAGAGAGAAAAAAAAAAATCTCACAAAGAAAGAAATATAATGTAAATAATGCATGTGGTTGTTGGTCACAGCACCCACTCAGTTACACCGCATGAAAATTAATGGTTCTATCTCTAAACCATGCACTTAAATAATAATTTTTTTTAAAAAAATTGAAACTGAAAAGAAAATCAGCGTATTTAATTATGATTCTTTAAAAAAAATTCCTTAGAAAGAAATTTAATACTCTTAAACGTTTTGAATTTTTTTTCTCACTGAAACTCTAGTAAATAACAACCGGTGTTACAATTTCTAATTAAAATTTGCAAAAAAATCACTGATTTATTGTTATTTAGTTTAATTTAATTTTCAAGTTTATTTCCCGGCTGCTTTATCCTAATGTTTCCTGTTAGATGTCCGCGATGTCTGCCAGCTGCTTCCACCCATGGAGGAAGGAATATATGGAGACGAGATAACGCAAAATCCGTGAAACCTCGTGAAAAAACTGTGCCTGCCCGGCGGACATCGTAGGAGTACCAAAACATTGGGCTGTTTGCACTGTGTCAGCTGCTGAGAATATTTCATTTTCTAATATTCTAAAGTTTTCTATAATGCCAAGTTGCGATACATATGGTTGTACAAACAGACGAGATAGGAAAAAACCTGGAATAGCGTTTCATAAGTAAGTCACATTGTAATTATCGTTCTTGAAGTATCTGACAGGCAACCGCAACATTAGTGTCATTCGCTATAAATTTATTCATTGCTCTCAATAGCATCATATTATTCTCAAATTTTTGTAGGTGTAGTGTAGACAATTAGCATATGTTACTATTTTGCACCTGAAAAGCTAGCCTTATTGTAGACAAATGTTGGAAATTTAATTTAAACGGGTCATGTTTACATCGCGACACAGTGAATATGGTATTCTGCATGCATTACTCACGTTTAAGTTTACGCTGAAACTGCACGATGAAATTAATCGTGATAATTTGTGCTGTGCGAACTACTAAACGTGATGAAATAAACTTTGTTGACGGAAATGTAGTTCGCGATGCATTTCTTGTGTTTAGATGTGTCTACATAGTTTGTTTTTGTAGCGGCAATATTAATGGAAATGTTGGCAGGTTTAAATTCGGTGTATATCTGAAGAGAACAAACAATTTATTTATTATTAGCTGTTAGCTTCTGATCTAGCAAAATTATATAGGCCACTACCAGTACAATATCTTCTAAGTAAGCTCAGAAACTATGAGGTTTTATGAAGTATTAATTTTTTTAAAGCTCTAAACATTGACTTATGCTTATTTTTAAATTTCAGATATGACTTGTTTCTATTTGTAAATATGTCTACAAGTATATTTTGAAGTAAGATTTTGAAATCTTCCTTGTCAATTACTGAAATAGAATGTGAAAATATAACCTATTTGAACATCAACTAAAATTTAAGGACTGTAGAAATAAATAGTTTGTTATTCAAGTTAAAAAGAATTACCTGCTCATTAAGTTACGTCTGAATTCATCATCAAATATGGATATGGTGATAGTTTTTTTCTGGTCCAGGCCGCATTTCAACCTCACCACTTCAATTTTAAGGTACAATATCTCGAGAACTAAGCGAGATATCAAAAAAAATATTCTTTACTTCAGTTTCCCTTATCGAGTTACATAAGAATTCGTCATCAAATTGCGGCGCCACAGTTATCGTTGAATCCCCTCATAACCTAACAACCTCACTTTTGAGACAGTATATCTCGCGAACTAAGTGCGATATCGAAAAATTTTATTCTTTATTTCCGATTTGTATCGTCGTGTTACATAAGAATCTATCACCAAATTTGACTTTGGGGACACGTTTCTTCTGAATTTCAACCAGAAACTCCACTCTTTTGAAACAGTATATCTTGAGAACTAAGCACGATATCAAAAAATTTTATTCTTCATTTTTGATGTGTCTCGTCGAGTTACATGATAATCCATCATCAAATTGCGGTGCCACGGTTGTCTTATGATTCCCTTGAGGTTTTTGTGCATATTTCCGTGTTTCTCTGGTCAAGCAATATGGCGGCCTCCCCTCCCCACTTGTCTCCACCCGGTTTCACTCCAGTATGTGGCGAAGGTCCCTTGCGTCGTCTCCATATATTCCTTCCTCCATGCTTCCACCCGCTTTCTGCGATGTCTGTCCGTTGTTTCCGTTCGTACACCAACGATACTGCGAAACCGCTCTCCGCCGCAACTGTCGTCTTTGGGCTGTAGTGTTGTAACTCCCGCTTTGTCTTCTTTGCACCAGTCTGGTTGTCGACTATTTCTACTCCCGCACTCATTACCTTTGGGCGATGTTCTCGCTATAATGTAACTAATTGTTCAATAAGTCTAATTATTTTTCTATACCCTTGTCACTCTTCCCTTGTGATTTAGACAATTTTTATAGATCACTTAATTGCCTAATTATTTCCCAAGGCCTGTACTCGGGCGCCATGTCAAACAACCGTGAACATTATATATACTGTTTGTAACATGTTTGACTTGATAGTTTTTTTTGTTCGATATTTCACTATAAAAATTGTTATTTACCTAAGGAAAGTTGTAATCGGACTTCGTTTTAATGTACTTTGGTCGCCACCATTAGATGGTTCGGGAATATTACGTGCACTTCGTAGAAAATAAAATAAACACTCCGCTCTCATAAATACATGAACACATTTATTCTGCTAGTTCCTTAAGTGTACTAATTTCCGACCACCAATGGAAAAAAAATGTTAGCACTATTCTACAATTCACAATAATTATCAGAGCACAACTTAAAACACATTTTTTGTTACGCCATGTGTCTACCTCAACACTCGTTGGAAAAACCCAAAACAAACTATCTCTGACCTACTACCGCTAGTTGTTCAGAGATAACTATATCATCGACTACATTAAAACACTTTCAATTAATTTCTAAAATTTAAAGGAGGGCGGTTTTGTACACTGTATTGTGACATGCCCTCTACCTTACAAGATTTATTTGTATTGACACTTTTTTCACTGTAGCACAGTCTCACTTTAGGTAGAGCTAAGGGGATCACCACTTACTTATTGTTATTTACCTGGATGTCAGTTTGTCTGTATGGCGAGCCCATAAAAAATCAGCATCCCATGTTGGTTGCTTCTTTGTGCGGGTTGATGACCTTATCACTAGTCTTGGGAAATTTTCTGCTTCTGCTGCTGAGGTAGTTGGGGTTTCAGCTTCTGTTGTCTCTGCTCCTATGATGACTGTTTCTACTTTTGTTTCTTCAGGCACTTTCCAGTCAAGATGTAAAATTTCTCGGCACTCTAATTCTTTTGATATGACTTCCAACAATATTCTTGAAATTTCAGCTTTCCCTTTAGTATTAAGATGCTGTCCGTGGTACTGTTGCACTGTTCACAGGATGGGAGATAGCAGCCACTTCGTCAGAGCTGAGTAACATGGACCAGCAGTAATTAATACGGAAGCACTCAGAGCACAGTAATAATCAAAATTACTGCTAGCTTATTTTTGTTGTTGTGAAACGTTTTAGAAGACACAACGAAAGAAAATTAAAGTTATTAAATGAGTGGCGGCATAGTGCAGGACACTGCACAGTCTGGTGAGAGGCTTTATCCTGATCTCTCTACTTCCTGCAGCATAAGCAGCATCCCGGCGGGTAATCAGAATCAAGAGGAAAGTTATGTGTGTGCCAACTTATGAAAACTTGTCCTAAATTGGCGATTCCTGCCAGAAATAACCTGAGCGTCATTACATGCAGCGCTTTGAAGTCAAGGCAACTACTCATCATCTATACTCTCTACGATAGCACAGGCAGCAGCAGCCACAGATGAACTTGTTAAAATTGAATACTGTGTCCACCAAAATCTGGTACTAAATTTAAGAAAACAGAAGATTCAGCGAAATTGCTTGCTTCGTACTTCATTGACGATAAACTGTAATGAACTCTTAGAAACCATTTTTTACTGCCTCTGGCTAATGCAATAGGGTGGTATGAAAACAAAATGAGAGTTTAGTTTAGAAGTGGTGGAGTTTCCAACGTCAGGATTAACTCTCAGTAAGTATATTCTTTTCCACTCTGATTTTAGTGTTTAGAAAGTGTAGACTTACAATACAGAGACTTGAAATATAGTAACATTATGTACTCCTCTAAAATCTTTTGCTGATCACAGCTTTATGCAAAGCCCAAGAAGTATGGTGGGTAATGAAAACCACTTGCAGGTTACAAGTTGCGATTTGCTAGATAGAAACCATATTGACGCTTAGAAACTGTAGTTACACTCCAGTAGACAATATTAAACAATGGGTTGCTGATTATCACACACAAATAGGAAGAATATGACGAACAAGTAATGTTCACAAAGCAAGCATTTGACATACTCCAGTCAGACGCAACGACCAGCAGAGTATAATTATAATAAAGTCTCTCTATTTGGTACACCAAACACTAAACATTTGCTTCCACAATTTTAAAAATTCTACATTTAGAATACAGACCCTGCTTTCAGAAACTGATCCGTATATACAGATCAGTCTAAATTAGAACCAACAATAAGCATTCCAGATACTATTTTCCAGTTCAGGAAATGCGTTTGAAGAAGTTATTCAGATTCAATTGCCAAAAGATAAAATACTAAAGATGGAAATAGAACATTACAATGTCATTGTACTCACAATTCCAATGAATATATGATTAAAAACCTAACAAAACTTGATTAAGAGCTATTCTTGATTGTACATACTCATCATATAGTATGATATAATTGGATATGAATTTCTGTTATTCAACTATTAAATTAATATTTACAGGCTTGAAATCTAATACTTTTCAATAAACAAAATAGTTAAGAAGTTACATTATTACTTGTGTTAGCTAATTAGGTAAAGAAATTATCGCCAATCAATTTGAATCACAGAAAATGTATATTAGATGACAAGAACCAGTAGATCCATAACACACTTTTTATGTAAGTCATTATCAACGACCTTTGATGATTCATTAGAATATTGTATACAAGCGACCTATAATAGCCAAGTTTTCAAATGGCCTTTAACTAACAGTCAACACCAGAAGGAATATTTCCCAGAACCCTACTCCTGTTGGAGGCTATACTGAAGAGTGTATAAGTGAAATAACTGCGTTGGGTTTGTCATCAAATATTGAGAGAGAGTATAAGAACTACAATATGGAAATCAAACACATTCAAGCTGCCAACTGAATAACAGTCTTTTGTGAGTGATTTATTGGTTGTCAATGTCATTAGTGTGGGGAGTAGATTGGGAGAAAGTAACAGAAAGCAATTTTACTATCATATATCACATAAATCATTACACTATTTACATGGAAAGGCTGAGGGATTTAATAGAAAACCAAACTCTAGACTGCCAAAGTAAGGATCAAAGTTGTGTCCTAGCTCAGATCACCTTCCGGGCTTAGTGATTAACAACAATCTATTAGCAGGCATACACTGATCAGAGCCTGATGCTTCACTAGCAATTCTAATGGAGAGCTCTACCTCCATCAGATTCATTAACAACTTGTTCGCAAACTAGATCTGTGTTCTGCAACACCACTGCTTATATTAAATCTGAAGATTCACACATTGGTTCAATATTTTTTGTGTACCATGTGCACTGGTTGGAAAATTGTAAAAAAAATCAGTGATGGATTTAGGAAATCGTTTCTTCTTGGCGAAGCTGGATAGATTATTTATTCAATACAGTATCTAAAGCACACTAGAGAAATAGGTAAAATATTATAAAAGCTTTTTGCAACATAAAAACTTCTAATAAGCATAGATATTAATTTAGTCTAAACCACTATAAACATGAAGGTTATTTCTGACTATTAAGATGTAATGAATTCTTAATATATATTCAGCACTATTATGTGAAAATTAACAAAGTTATATATTGAGAATAAAAGAAAATAAATTGTAATATTCTTCCAAATATAAAAATAAAAACTCAAAGCATTTTAAAATCAAATATACAAGCTCTTATTATCTATCAGGAATTAAACAATGCCACCAGCCACAGAGGAACAGGAACACAAATGTTTATCAGTCATGACTAATATCAACACTAACATATTTAGCAGCGTTAGTGAAATAAGTCTTCTCAAATTAAATATTTTTTTTCAGGTAAAAGTTAAACTGGTATGAAGAAAGAAGATGCTTATATTTTGTTATATGGTTCAAAATCAAAAGTGGACCATATTGGTTATATCCAAATAATAATTCTTTGGGAAAAATACTTTACACACATGGTTGTCTTCAAATAGTGGTATTGATGTTTGAAGCAAACAAACAGAAAAAGGTAAATTAAAGAATGAAGTTTTTATGAGGGTTGGATGATAAATAATGCCTCCAAGGTCATAACTTGGGAGTGAATCGGAATATTTTAATAAATCAAACACAGAAATAATACTTAGAATGTCTTCTTTAATTACCAATATTCACTTTTCCACATAATCACCAGACAATTTGATACATTTCTGCCAACAATGAACCAGTCTACAGTTTTCTGACGCCATCACAGAAGAAGTCGACAGACTGTTTCCGCAACCACAGTCTCACAGTTCTCTCAACGTCTACATCAGAAGCATAATGATGACCCGCAGATCTTCTTTCAGTATCGGGAACAGATGGTGCCTAATCTGGATTGTATGGAGGTTGCCAAACGGTGGTGAGATTCAGTCTCTGAAGTTCTGTTGTGGTGGCACGTGTAGTGTAACATTTCCCTTTTCCTTTCAGATCATTGGTAACCATCGTTTCAAAGCTCACAGCGTTGTGATGTAACGCTCTGAATTTATTGTTGTCTCACGTTCAATTACATCAACATGGATAACACCATCTGCGTACCAGAACACTGTTGCCATGATTTTTCCAGCTGAGGGCTGTGTTTTGAATTTCTTTTCCTGGGGCTAGTTTTTGTGTCGATATTCCATAGACATGTCGTATTGGTGTACCCATGTTTCGTCTCTTGCCACAATTGAATGGAGAAAGGCATCACCTTCATTCTTGTAACGCGAGAGGAGTTCCGGGCAAATTTCAACTCTGTTCGCTTTCATTTCAGGCGTCAGCATCCGAGGTACCCATCTTGCACAGATCTTCCGTTAGCCAAGCAAAGCAATAATGGGACCCACACGTTCTTGTGAAATGCAGATTATGCTTGAAATTTCTCTCTGAGTGATACGATGATCGTCCTGAATCAGTCTGCCAACTTTTTGCATGTGAAACTCGGTGGTTGCTGTCACAGGACGTCCAACTTTTTGTTTGTCACGCAAGTCAGAAGTTCCCACCTCAACATCTTTGAACTTACTCGCCTAGCGACGCACAGTACTCACATCGACACAATCACCATAAACAGCTTGCATTCTTTAATGAATATCCTTTGGGGTGACACCTTCTGCTGTCAAGAATTCAATGACTGCACATTGCTTAAATAACATTGACCGACCGTCTGCGCAGGGTTCCATACTTTACACTGTAACACTACAACCGTTCAATGATAAAGCGTCCTGCCAACTGGAGTTGTAGAGGGGAATCTACAGAGCAAGCCAGTACCTGCCACATACCAGTGATGCCGTCTGTTAAGGAGTTATGAAGGTGGAGACATTTTTTATCATTCAACCTTCGTAGGAGGACTTAAGCAATAATTATGTTATACACAGTGTAAACCATAATCAAAAAGTGATTAAAAGTACTGAATTATTGGATACTTAAATATTGAAAAAATACCATAAAAGAATTAATTCTGTAGATATTTGATTCACTTTGAGCAAAAAAGTAAAGAAGTAAAAACACCAGTATCATTATTCAACTTTATTTGACTAAACTAAAATAAAACAATAAATCCAACATTTTGAGGAATATAAATTCTTCTGCTATAAAATAAGGTCCCTGCGGGTAATAAGGCCTAGCTAAGGGAGATTTGAAATAAAACAGAAATATGAAATAAAAAATCAATATATTATAAATCAATATTTTAACATTAATATTAAAATATTTAAATATAAAATGGGAACTTCTTCCATAAACTAAAACAGAAATGAACTTAAAAGAAATCATTGAGAATAGGCCTTATTTTACCGTGGTGGGGTAATAAGGCCTATGGTTTAATCGCTTAATACAATCAATTACACATTAAGTTATTAACTTTAGATAAATATTATGACAAATGTAATCTCTTGACGTGAAAGATTAAAAACAAAACAAAAATTAAATTAATCTAATAGCTGCCAGAGCACTTTAAATCTTCAGCATCTTTTTCACACAACTCGACGCACTCTTCCTGGTACCATTTGCCGCATCCTTGCATGTCGGCCATCCTCTCCTTCTCAAAGCCATTACAATACCATCCTTGTTGTCTGAGAATCCCTGCTGCTAATTTCTGGGGCATTTACACATCCTCCAATGGTCATACTTTCTGCGTGTTTCGAAGCCTGTAAATGTTTCATTTAGCACGGTTTGAGCAAAAATAATTTATTGGTGTTGGATCGCGTGGGGGCAACCAGTTTCATCTATGCTATAAATTCTTTCAGGATTATTGTGGAGATCCATGTCATCATACAGTTGCCTTACTTTATCAAACTGATCATCAACAATGAACTTGTTGAATTTTTAACTCTTGCGAAATTAATGAACTGAGCTTTTCTTTTAGATGTTATAGTATTTCTCTTCATATACGCTTTGAACCAGTCTTTGCTTGCTAGTGTCGCGATTTAGCTGAAATTATGCTTGATATTTTCACAAAACTTTTACACCAAACGACATAGAATTCGTGGTATCACAGGAAGTCCTATTTCAGAAAACCTGATTATCCTTCCCACAAAATCAACTTTCTGGTCTTTTCCTAGACGTTTATTCGAACTGCCACTCTATAGATTGTTTCTTATGGTTCTTCTGGGGAAGCTTTACACGTACCCAACACACCCCTTATACTGCTGGAACAGCCGACACGAGGTTTTTTTCTAACAATAATATCATTTTTGCCAGTAGATATTGAAAACAAACCAAAAATAAACAAATTAAATCATAAGGATAATTTAGTATTTACATTATAACTTATAAAATATGGTCGTAACAATTCAAAAATATAGGAGGGTAATAAGGCCTACGACCAAATTTGATAGGTTTTATTATCTGCCAGCCACAGCCACGAAAGTAAGGAAAAAAAAAAAAATATTCAACTACGATACCGAATTCAAATTTAATTATTTAAAGACCGTGAATTTTGAGTTAAATAGAGCTAATATTTTCTTAATTAACTGCAAAATTACTAGAAATACTTAGGTTGCTTCCAACGGAATGTTATTATTCGTGCGACGCGGGCGCTCCTTGATACTGTTGGCGTGTAGCGTGGAAACAACCGTTTCTCATTATGAGGCGACTCGACTGAGAATACTTTGTATGTTTACGTGTCGTTTAAACGCGGCGCCAATTTTAAATACTATTTCTGACACTTAGGCCTTATTAGCCGACAGGCCTTATTAGCCGCAGGTACCTTACAAAGATTGTTTACATAATAATTTTTAATACTTTCCATGCTAAGAAATTAATTGATAGAATTTCACAAAACATTGACACAATTTCATTAGACTGAGTAATGTATTCTCCAAGATACGAAAGATTAGTAGAAAATGAGAACAAAACTTCAAAAAATTTACTGTGAAATTTATGCCCACTCAAATCGATTCTTTGATGATTTATAAAACAACAAGAAGCCGTAAAGTATTTTGCAAAAATTTCGCGAGCTCAGGGCTACTACACTTAATGGTATACTGTTTGGGGTTACAAGATAATAGATACAATATTTATTAGCTTATGGTATCTCACATCTGTGGTTTCTTCCATGTGTTATAATGTTAATAACATTTTACACAATATTTACACATCTAAAGCTATTGAATTATACAGATTCTTTAATCTATATCTATAAAACGAAAACCGGAAACATTGGTTGTATAAAAACTCGGAAACTACGGAGTGGATTTCGATGGGGTTTTCACCGTTTAAAAGCTTAGAATCTCAATTCAGTTGTTTGGCATGCCTTATTTTTCAACGTTAAGTAAGGCAGGATCATTAAATTAAATTCTGAACGTATCATGACAAAACACAAAGATGGTAGGATTAGATGCTGCATACTTCGCACTAAACACACAACACAATGTCTTTGACCATAGCCTTTTATGAAAGCAATAAGATAACTTATAATAATAACTATTTTGCACAATACACAAAACATGATGTATTCTTACCTTTAATTCGGAATATCAATTTTTAAACGACATAGATAGCACATGGAGGAAGGAAATATATGGAGACGACGCAAGAGACCTTCACCACGCATTAAAGTGAAGCCGGGCGGAGGAGGAGTGGGGGGCTACGCCGAACCCATACAGACACGGGGTATATGTACAAAAACTTCAAGGGGACTCTAGGATAAACGTAATGCAGCAATCTGCTGATGGATTATTATGTAACTCGATGAGACAAATAAAAAATTAAGATTTTTTTTTTTTTCATATCATGCTTAGTTTACGAGATATTCTGTCTCAAACTTGAAATGATTTTGGATGACATTCAGAAGAAAAAACTGGTCAAAGTTAAATTTGATGACGGATTCTTATTTAAAAAGACGAGACAAATAAAAAATAAAGAATAAAAATATTCGATATCTCGCCTAGTTCTCGAGATATACTGTATCAAAGGTGAGGTGTCTTTAGTTTAAATATAGATGAAAAATTTTGCAAAAGTCAAATTTAATGATCGATTCTTATGTAACATGACGAGACAAATCGAAAATAAAGAATAAATTTTTCAACATCTTGCTTAGTTTTCGGGATATACTGGGATTGGGTTGATATGCGGCCTGGATCAAAAATTAATTCTGCCAAAGCCACAATGGTTGACATGCAGAATGGATATTTCAGTTTTTTTACTACCACTTGTGGTTAGGTTGAAATGCGGCCTAGATCAGAATAAAAATAGTTATCTTGTTAGCATACATCGTAAGCTTAATTGGGAATACCTGGAAGCAGTTTATATAGCGATACACGTTTTGTCACTAACTTGGTTCTCATGAAATTACTAACAGTAATGGAACAACAAAACCATTCTCGTACAGACTGCATTTAGACCTAACCACAATCTCCATTAAATTGCCGCTACAGAATCAAACTATGTAGACATACCCACAAACGTGTATTTGAATTGCAAACTGTATTTGCAGTAACAACATCGTTTGCTTCATCAAGATTCCTAGATTGCATAGCATTCTTTAACACATTTAATTTCATCATTCACTGTCAGTATAAACTGCAACGTGACGAAAGAAAGCACAATACTAAATTCACTGAATCGCGATGTAAAACACACCCCTTTAATCTCATTTTCAACACTCGTTAAAAAGTAATGCTAGTCTATTCTGTGCAAAATAGCAAGGTATGCTGATTTTCTACACTACATCAACAAAAATTTGAGAACAAAGTCATTGTATTGAGAGCTATGATTAAATATTTATAGACAGGCACCGAAGTTTGTAAAACCTACCACCCACTTCAACAACGATAATTAGAATTCAACTGACTTATGAAATGATATTCCAGGTTCTTTCCTCTCTTGCCTATTTGTGCTACCATATGCAATACAAGATGGCATTATAAAACACTTATACACATTACAAAATGAAATAATCACAGAATCTAACACAATGTAGACATCGCATTTGTTTGGGATCGCAATATCGCCGATGCCGCCACTGCACATGCGCTAGAGTTTAGAGCCTGCTTCACAGATTTAACGTCACTTCTCCTCCATGTATTTCCTTCCTCCATGAGATAGCCGTGAAAACAACAAAGATTTTCTTTAAGCACGATCTCTGGACAATATATCTGGCTTTTAGCATTAGTCTTCTGTTTACAATAATATTATTCCAGATTCACTTTTGATATTTTATCTGCGGAATTCAAGGATCTGACGTTTCGAGCCAAAAGTATATCCTTTCGCTTAGCAATTGTATCAAATGTGAGTTTTGAACATAATCTAGGATTGTTCAGTAATGTAGTAATGAAATTTCTTAACCAAATTAACGAAGCTTGATATACATGAATCTTTTGGACGAATGAAAATAGTATACATGCAAATAAACTTCAGGCCACCAGTTTCTTTGTAGGGAGCGGGTGGATCTAGGTTTGCTTTAATTCTGAAAAAAAGTTGGCGCGAATTTTATGAAACTTTGTTCAAATATTTTGCGGGAATAAGAATAGGGTACGGTTAAGTCTACACTAACAATTCCGGGCAAGGCCGGGGACTCCGCTAGACTATTTACCACAAACTTCATGAAAATAAGGTTGATTACCAGTAAATGTCTAAATTTAACACTTACACAATTATTCACAAATGACAAGCATAAGGCTGCTGAACTCGTATATAAGCATTTTATGATTTTTGTAGCTAGTTGACTATTTAAATATTTTTCCACAATCATCATAAAGATAAAACACTTATATGGCTTTTTATATTTCATAAGAATATCATTCAGCTTAAAATAAAAACCTGACTGGGATGAGAATTCTTTTATGTATTTGTATGTAACTTGTTATCTTAAAAAATATAAGGCTACTCATTGCGACTATTAGACCGCCTAAAAAACCTCTCACACAATTCAAAAATATAAAGTCAATAGCTATATAAATATGTTTATACAGCTTACAGCTAAAAGAATAATTAAATGATTTTCTATAAACTACATACAATTGGTTACTTTTATGTTTATCAATAATTTGTTCTAATTTCACTAGGCTCTTTAAACGACTTTCCATAAATGTTAATAGCATAAGAAAGTCGATCAGTATTAACCATTAATAAGGTCCAAAAGTAGTTTCCATTAACAGTACAGGGAGCTGTTTATATAGTTAGCTCATAATTGTTCAGTCCTCAGTATTTTGAAAAACTAGTTTGCAACCTGTCAGCTGGTTAGTACTGCTGAAGCTTAAGTTAGCTAAGGAAGAAACACTCAAATCACTCCACATTGAGTACTAAAACCAATTAACAAAGTATTATATCCATATCCTGTTTACATGAAGTAACTTAAGAGCTAGTGCTCAGGGTATTTGCTATGCTCTTTAGATATGTTAACTCAGACTGAGATAATGTTAAGAATCTCATTTAAAAAACAAATGGTTATGTACAGAGATGATAATCAATAAAAGAAGATAATCAATAAAAGGGTATATTTTAGGATCGATTTGTAAGTTAATGTGTTGAGCTATCCATGCTTTCATTTATAGCAATGTTAAATTTAATATTTTTGGAGAGTTTTATCTCTATAATTAAAAAAATTATACATTACATAAATATCTTCATTTAAGGAATAATAAATAATATCTAATTAGTATCTGATTTATCTATAAGGCAAAGAGTTCCTACGTTTGTTCTAGTTATATGGACCTACCTACTTATAAATAAAAATATTTGTCCCAGAGCAAGAAGTTAACACATCATTTTATTTCAATAGTTTGCTACACTAAGGAAGTGTTACACACCCATTTCCTCAACATAAGAATATGTACATGTATTAACACAAAAATGCAATAACTCAACAGCAACAAATCAAAAATAGTTGATGCTACAAATATTAAAAAGGCAGTTATTTTGTTATTTTACCATGTTGATAAAAGTCCACACTGAAATTTAATTTTGCTTGTTTATTATAGCGCAATTTTGGAGAATACATTGAAACGATAAGAAAATAATTTAAATAGAGTTTATTATAGGTAATAAATTTAGTTTATATAAACACAATTATTTTACTCAAGCACATAATATATTTGTATGAATTTTCTTTACATTAGAGCTATATCATCCCTATCCCAACCCTAAATTGACAGAACATCTTACTAACAGCAAAAGCAACGAAGAATTTAGAGCTAATGGCATGGGATGACGATTATCAAAACACTATGATATTTTTTTTACTTATACATCATTTTATATGTAATAAAGGTCAATTTGTCGTGGGCGCTGATTTTAGTATAGATTTGCAGTATAGATTTTACCGGTAATAGAGGCAGAGTGTTTCCAAGCCAGCGCAGTAGTGTGAAGACTACACCGTTCCTAAGTGACATCGGCTGCAAGGTCGCTGGTCTTGCAGTCCTTACTGTGAGAAAGCTGTATAGCACGGCTGGTACACGAGGATTGCATACTATAAACACGTGAACCACACGCCTGTACGGCATGACAATCAGTAAATGAGAAGAAGGCTTTCCCCACTTTGCAGAGCCGGGTACGCTTCTTGGCACGTACAATACCAGGCAGTCCGTGATGTGAAATTCAGTAGGGCAGACATATTACCATCCAAATTGGTGACTTCAGGCATTTTTCTATCACTCCCCCTTCAATCCCTACACATTCCAAAATAGAGCCGGTGCAGCAACAAACATAGATGTAACATTAGCAAAAGGGAAAGCTTTCAGATTAGTCCAAAACTGGAAAGTTGGGCAAAATCTAACAACATCAGACCATAACGTCATCTATTTCTCCATATCTAATGGCCAAGAGCATGATATGATAGACGAATGTTGGTCATATTCCTATAAAACGGACTGGAACCTATTAAGAAGATCCTTTGACCTACCAGCACTGCCAGAAATGTCAGATAATGTTGACCTAAAGGCGATAGAACTGACGAATGCGATACAACATGCCATGAAGGTATCAATAGTGCAAAAGAGAAAGCTCAATGATAAAAGATGTATTCTGTGGAACGATACGCTTCAGAGGTTAAGGACAAAAGTAAGGAGAACTCGAAGGAACTGCCGCTGAACGTAGCTGGACACTGGATCAGTACAGGTCAGCGAAAGCTGAGTACCATCAGAAACTTCAGGATGTTAGACTAACAAGCTGGGAGACCTACATTAGCAAAAAAATGTTATTAAACCCATGGCGACTTCCGTACAAGCTAGCTGCGCAGAAGATAAAATCACCTACTATTTTTTCTACGCTCAGGAAAGGAGATGGAAGTATGACAAGCAGTTGGCAGGAATCGGCGGAACTTCTCCTGAAAACGCTCTTGCCGGACGACCAGCAGGAGTGCGATTCAGAGGAACACAAACTCATAAGGCAACTAATGAATAACGAATACGAAAACGACATGTTGGTTCTACCATTCGCTCAAGAGGAAGTAAGTACCGCAATAAGTGCGCTGAAGAGAAATAAAGCACCAGGACCTGATGGGATAACAGCAGAAGTCTTGCAAGCCTTAAGTCAGCAAATAGTTCCTTACCTTACCGAATTGCTGCAGGGAAGGATACCTCATAGTTGGAAAACATCAAGCATAAAAATTATAAGGAAAGGAGAAGATAAGGACCCTACACTACCAAAGTCTTACAGACCAATTTGCCTGCTAAATACACTTGGGAAAATTCAAGAAAAATTATTATGTAAAAGAATTAAAGAATTCAGATTATTGAAAGGTATGAATCAGCAGCAGTTCGGCTTCCGGAAAGGCAGGTCAACAGAGGATGCGATAAATGAAGTTCAGAGGATAGTCAACTCGACAAACAAAAAATATGTCATTGGCATATGTATCGACATTTGCGGCGCCTTTGATAACTTATGGTGGCCGAGTATGTTCGCCCGACTAAGGGAGTTAGGATGCCCACGAGTGTTATATGAGAGCTTCAAAGACTACTGTCGCGGAAGAACTGCAACACTTCAGAGCTCTGGTCAGAAAATGACACAGCATCTCACAAAAGGATGTCCGCAAGGTTCAGTATGTGGCCCAGAATTCTGGGATATAGCTCTGGAACCTGTCCTTAACAGACTCATGGGTCTGGCAGAGCTTGAAGGAATCGTTGCCTTCGCAGATGATATCTTGCTGCTGGTTGGAGGAAATAATAGAAGAGAGATCGAGACAAACACCAAAGAAGTAATGAAAGTAATAGAATGCTGGTGTAAACAAGTTAAGCTCCAGCTAGCACCAACAAAAACCCAATACATTTTGATGAAAGGAACACTGAAACGCAACCTCACTGTGAAGTTTGGAGAAAATTCCATTAAAAGACGAAAAACAGTAAGATACTTAGGAGTTGTTCTGGATGAACATAGGAATTTGAAAGATCACATTGACTATATATGCCAAAGAACGACTGCAGCAATGAACAAAATAATTAGCATTGGGCAAAGAAGATTTCTAATCCCACTGCCGACTATAAGGCTGTATCATGGTGCCATTACCACAGGTATTGCAAGTTATGGAGCGAGCACATGGGCGCATAGGTTAAGATTGGTTAAACCTGCAAGGGATATCAGACGAATGCAACGAGGAATTCTCTTGCGTCTTACAGGCGCATTCGGAAGTACCCCAACTGATGCACTTACAGTCATCCTCGGAATATGTCCTTTAGATCTGGAAATAAGAAAAAGAGCAGCATGTTACTGGCTACGAAAAGGAAACTTAGAAAAGATAACAGAAATCCTGGGTCAAGTGGCAACCAAGAAGACAGACATCAAAAATTGTATTTTGAATGAATGGCAACAGCAGTGGAACAATGCGGAAACAGGAAGGAGAGTATTTGAAATTCTTCCTGACATCAGAGAGAGGATACGTATGAAGCACTTCAATCCATCCCGAGGGTTAATACATTTCCTCACCGGTCATGGACCGTATGAAACATATCTTCATAGGATCAATAGGACAGAGAATGATCTATGTGCCTGCGGATCTCCAGGAACACCTGAACATAAACTGTTTGAACGTGCTCTAGTTGATGATCAAATCAAACAGTACAGAATGAAGCTCATGGAGAAAACTGTCAAGGAAATTATGAAAGACAACCTCCTCCTGAATGAACTAGACAAGCTGGCAGATGCTGTGTCAGATGCAGCCAGGGAGCGGTATCGGCTTCAGCATAGCCAGCAAGCTGCCGGAACACAACAAGCCATTTAATGAATGAGACAAGATACTCTAAACGGACGAGACACAAACAACTAAGTGAGATGCTGATGCCGGAAGTGTGGCTTCTGGAATTTACCGAAGCTTATTTCTTCAATGGATGCCAGCATTAAACGAACTTTTGAAAACTCAAGATGTTCAGTTATTTAGTATTAGTGGGTAATATTTTTTACTAACAGGTTGATAAATTACAGTGTGTAGTAATAATAGTTAATTGTTTGTACCATTTTCGTAGTATATAGGATTTGTGTTAATTTTACAATTTTTTTATTTATTATAAATTTCAATACAGTATTAAGAAATAACGGTTCGTTGTAGACTCTAGATAACAAACCATCTGAATGTACAGTTAAATAAATAAATAAATAAAATCACTCTCCCTCTGCTGGCTCGTAATGGATTCTGCATCACTTCTGGATCCTATGATCCACCATTTTAATGTCTGAAACTTTACCATGCAACAGTTTTCAACAATAAATCAAGTAGTTGCAACTTTCCCTATCATATCAATGAGCGCCTACGCCCTGATTTGAAGTAAATTAAGTTTCTGTGTGTGTGTTTTTATCCTAGTCAGAAGCTTATAGTTGCCGACTGGAAACCAGGAAAACCTCAGCCAACGGTAAATGGTTGCTAGGCGGACCCACAGAGGGTAAGATTAGCCACTCGCTCGGTTTACACGCGACATACCCATATAAAATTGGTGTGCAGATTTGGGGATATCAATTACCGCATACTAATTTGGAACAAAATTCCACTTAGCATAGCAGAGGAAGCAATTATTTCTCTCGCCATATCCATACACAGAGACTAGTTAGTCACAGAGGGAGTGATAGGCAGGAATATAAGGAACAAGAAAGAAGAAGACGGTCCGAAATCATTTGGTAAGCGACACAAATTGTCCAGCGCTGGCGGCAAAGGCGACCCGGATGCAGTAGAAAAAGGGCGCGACTCGAGAAGGGACAGCAGCGGCCACCAGAGGTGACACCACCCAGGCCAACGCGTAACGCAGGGCAGCTACGGCGACGGCAACAAAGACAGTGAGTAAAGTGGAATACAGTGCCTTACAAGTGTTAAAAATGCCTACCACAAACCACCAAATGCGGAAAGTATGCGTGAATCAAGTAGTGTAAAAATTTCATTCGCAGATACACTACAATTAATTCCATATAATTTCAGCGGAGATAAATCAGAATTGAGATCTTTTATTGATAATGTGTCGACAGCTTTTTCTTTGGTAGCTATAGAGGAGCATGATGTATTGTTACAGTTTGTTAAAAGCAAAATAGTTTCTAGCGCAAGATCGAAAATTCTCGTAAGAGACCAATCTAAAGATAGGCATTACGGAGAGCAGAGATCTTTGGATTAATATGTATATCAGTTATTCTTACCTAGAGAGAGAACTAACGAGACAATAGCAGAATGGACGTTTCGCGTCGATACATTGGTACATGATTTCCGGCAAGCCACTGTAAATGAAATGAAGGAAGTCTTGCACTAATAGAAAAATTGTGGTTGAAAGACGAGCGAATACAGACAATTGTCAGGGTACAGGGTAAAAAGGTAATTCTCACAAAAGCCGTTCATTTGCCCCTTGTGGAGGAGTCAGCCATTTTTGTCACAATGCGAAAAATATTCACATAATAGAACAGACACTAAAAAAACACAGTTAATGCACAGAAGGGGTACATTTGTGACTTCCTGTGGATAAGCCGGACACCTAAGTAGGGAATGTCAAAGCACCATAACTTGTCAAATTTGCAATCGTACTGGCCACAGTTCCAAAGATTGTAGAAGCAACACAACAGTGCATTAAGTGCAGTTACTGCCAAAATTTCGGCCACAAAGTAGCTGATTGCAGAATCAAGAGAAACAAATGCGCAAGATGCAATGATATTTAGCATTTTCCATCTAAATGTAAAGCAAATCTGGGGGTAAAAACACACTCAAACAAACAGGGAAATGTAGATCGGTGTGAGAGTAAACAACTATTTAGCACTCGAAATTATGGATCGGTGTATGCCGTAGGTTGTCAGTATGCTGGTGATTACATAAAAATGCCTTGCCCTAGCATACAAAATCAAAATATTCAATACTTACTTGACAGTTGGGCACAACTGTTTCTTATAAACCAATCAGCACTGTAACCAAATACACCTATAAACAGACAATTCAAAGGGATCTCACCTCAACTAGTTAGGACGCGTGGAACAGTTATACTGAAATTGTATTTGACTCCTAACCATTATCTAACTCAAAAATTTCATGTTGTATCCGGAAAGTTTGAAATTAGCGAGCAAAGTTTATTAGGGATAGATTTTATGCTCCAGCATGGAATCGTAATTAATTATGAGAACAGAACAGTTTATGTTAGAGGTCATATCATTCCCATGTTGTCGAGAATGGAAAAGCGTTTCACGGACCAGAGGGTCAGGGTAATAAATACAAATGTTTTCCCAAAACACAAGTGTAAGGAGAAGAATTATCATGATAGAAATTCACAAATCCGTTTCACGCAACAGACACCAAACACTCGGCATTCACACAAAGCAATTCACAAAAGCAGAAAACAAATCACAATCATGTTTCCACAGAAAGCAATTCAGTGCCTTATCGGAGTGTCACTGACAGTGGGAGCAAAAATAAAAAACAAACAACATTTCCACCCAGGGCAAACTAACAATTCAAAACAAACCACTACAGATGCAGAGGAACAGTTAATCAAAGTAGGACCTAGAGAGGAGGGGATTTTACGAATAAAAGTACAAGGTAAAAGGAACTCAGAAGCTATAATAGGTAAACAAGGGCTAATTTCCGGTGTCCACGTATCCGAATCAATTTTTAAAGTAAGAAACGGTGAGTGTATTACTCCTATTTTGAATACTAGAGAGGAGGAAGTAGAATTTTACTATACAGCTTTGAAAACACAACCATTAATTGAGTTGTCAGCTGATGTTGACACTTCCAGCCCACCACGCATACGTCATGCTGATAAGCAGCCGGATCATATGGCGCAGCGGCCAGCCAAAATAAAGCCACGTGCTAACTTGCTTGAAGAGAATCTGAGACTCGAGCATCTTAATACAGAAGAGAAACAGTCCATTACAGAATTATGCCCATTATATGATGATTTATTTTTCCTTCCAGGTGATAAACTTATACATACATACAGATACTGTGAGACATGAAATCAAATTTAAACTTGAAGCAGTAGGAACTGTTATTAACTGTAGATCATACAGAACACCTGAAGCATTAAAGCCCATATGAGATGAAGAGATTAATCACATGTTAGAACAGGGAATCATTACAGAATCAACCAGTGGTTGGAATTTCTCCATACTTTTAATCCCCAAGAAAGCAGACGCTAGTGGGAAGCAAAAACATAGGTAGTCGTAGATTTTAGGAAATTCAATGAGCTTACCATGGGATCAACCTTCCCTATACCTCTGATCTCAGGGATTTTGGACTCTTTACGTGAAGCTAAATACTTTTCCACACTCGATTTGGCGAGAGGCTATCACCAGGTGCTAATTGAAGAGAAAGATAGAGAGATGACCGCCTTTAGTACTAGCTAAGAAAAATTTCAATACTCTAAAATGCCGATGGGCCTGTCCACATCAGGAAGCACATTCCAGATACTGATGAATCAGGTTTTTCTGCCATCCAAGGAGAAAAAGCACTAGTACATCTTTATGATCTTTTAATTTATGGCCGAACATCAGGAGAGGTTGGCAGAAGTCTTTTCTACGCTCGAAAAATACAACTTAAAACTGGAACCAGCTAAATGTGAGTTCCTTCGTAACGAAATTATCTATTTAGGCCATAACATAATAAGTGCAAGAGTGAATCCAGAACATGCGAAAACTGAAAAGGTTAAAAATTACCTTCAGCCATAAAACACAAGACAATTCAAAACATTTCTAGGTCTCACCAGTTATTATCGAAAGTTCATTGAAAGTTACAGAAAAATTGCAAAGCCATTATATGATCTTCTAAAGAAAGGCGTCGAAGTTGAATGGAAGCCTAAGGCTGAACAGGCATTCCAAACGCTTAAGGAGAAATTAATTACTCCACCTGTACCACAATACCCAAGGTTTTTGGAAGAGTTGCTAATTACTGTCGATGCCAGTGGAGAAAGCCTCGGTGCTATCTTATCGCAAGGGAAAATAGGATAAGACTTACCTGTAGCTTACGCTTCGAGAACGTTTAATAAGGCAGAAAGAATTTACATGGTGAGAGAGCGCGAGTGCCTGGCTTGCTTGTGGGCATGCAAATTGTTTCGTCCTTATATAATTTTGGACTAATTTTAAGATAATAACGGACCACCAGCCATTATTGTGGATTTTTATTGCCAGGGATCCATCCTACAGAACGCTGAAATTCCGATTAAAACTCTCGGATTACAATTTCCAGTTGATTTATAAACGTGGGAAGGCAAACTCGAATACTGACGGCCTTAGCAAATCAGAGGAATTCACCCAGTCCCAGATACTCCCACCAATGAGGATGATAATACTAGTGAAGACTTGGACACTTCAGAGAACACTAATTCCACGCTCACTCAAATACATAATGTCGAAGCATAAACACAGACTACTGAGGATGAGTTTTCCTGAACTAGATGAGACAGGAAAACAAGCAATCCTACGAGAATGCCATAATTTACCGTTAGCTGGGCATTAAGGTGTTAACCCTTTGACTGCTGATGACGGGTATAGCCGCAGCCGTCGCATCTCCCCTGAGTGCTGATGACGAGATAAGCCGCACCCGCCTGCCGCTACCTGTGTGCTGATGACGAGACAAGCCGCACCCGCCTGCCGCTACCTGTGTGCTGATGACGAATATAGACGCGCCGCTACCTGAGTCGTAAAGCGGACTTCTCGCCACATTTCTCAATAGCCTTTTGCAGTTTTGGTCGCTAGCTTTTCGTACGAATGTTTGTCTGCTGGGAGCCTAGGCTTCGCTCTACAGTTCACTGTTCAACGAAAATTACATCAGTGTTCTTTGTGTCCTGTATTTTATAAAGAAAATTGAAAGACGTCGTGGGTGCATTGAGGAATAAATCATGGAGATTCTTACGATGAGCGACACTGAGGATGAACTACTTCATTTTGATGGAAGTGATAGCTTTTCCACAAAATCGGAAAGCTGTAATCCTCAAACATACTCGTCAGGAGGGGTGACAATGCAGTCTCATGTTTCAACAAGTTAGTTGCTCTGAAGAATCAGAAAGTGATAGTGAAACGGCTACGAAGAAATTACGTCTTGGCGATAAATCTAACTAGAAAATCATTTCGACCAGTTAGTCACGCATTTGATGTTACACTATTGGGACATGCGTGTCAAATAGGGAATGTGTCAATTATTCTCTCAGTTTTATGTTATTTCTTACAGAAGAACTGACGAAATATATAGCTGATGAAAAGAATCGGTTTTGTATAACCACTATGAAGAATACTCCAGAATCAGAGCTTTCTCGAATATCAAAGTGGAAAGATACTGGATATGATGAAATGTATTGTTTCAGAGCTATTTGTCTTCTGATGCCTAGCGTGAAAAAAATTGAAAATTAGGGAATATTGGACCAGAGATGTCCTTCTAAATACTCCAATTTTTAGTGAACTTATGTCCAGATACCGCTTTTTGTTACTCTGGTGAGGTTTCGTGCGATTTCGCCGCAACCCGCCCTCCCCCCTCTATTTCACATCACGTAATTAATGGACAAACACTTCATAGCTTAGAAATGAAAAATCTGTTGAGTACTTATGTGGAACAAATTTCATCAAAGAAACAAAATTACGTATAATCGGGTAATTACAAAGCGCAGCAAACATTCAGTCATCGAGATATTTTGGGTGTCTACATCTACAAAGATATTCCGGAAACCAAATGTGTGGGGGAGGCTGCTTGAACAATTATCATTTTAAGGTCTCTTTCTATATTCGTGAATAGCGCGAGCAAAAATCGGATGGCTTTAACTCTCTGTATGAGTTCGAATATCTCTAATTTTACAGTGGTGGTCTGAACGCGGTATGTAAGTGTGGAATACAATATTTCTAGCATTTTTTTCGAATCAACAATAACACTCTAATACAGTAAGGGACCTACAGAAACTGCCAAGAATGAACTGTAAACTATTGACATAAATTTAAGAATCACCACGCTTTCGACAAAAGCTGCAAAAATCGAGAGAAAAATGCAAGCAAGAAATAATTATTAGTTACGAAAAATAGGGTTAATGATTCAGTTTTATTCTGTAGTAATTTATTTGCAGAGAAACTATGTAGTGAGAGCATTTATTCTGTATCAGTCGTGAGAGGTCACAGTGCTTCGCCAGAAACATTCAGCACAGGGCGGGTGGAGCCACTCGGTCGGCTCCGTCCCCAGGGATAATCACTATGCGCAGGTAGCAGGCCACAGCGCGGCAGGTACACGATCCGCCGGCAGCAGTCAAAGGGTTAACAAGACTTTAGAGAAGGTGACAAGATACATACAATAGAAGGGTATGGAACAGGATATCAGAGAATATATTAGGAAATGTCATAGCTGTTAACAGAATAAATTAACAACGTGTAACACACAGATGTCACTTGTATTAACCCAGACGCTGGAGCAAGTCATCGACATAGTCGGGCCTTTCCCGATTTCTCACCAAGGCAATAAGTACCTACTCACATTCCAAGATAGTTTATGGAAGTTCATGACGATAGTTGCGATCCTCTCACAGTACTCGCATTCTGTTGCCAAAGTTCTTGTCTAGAAAGTCATACTACGATATGGAATACCGACCTAATTGCTGTCCGACCGGGGAGGATGTTTCCTTAGTGACACCCTAAAACAAGTATGCCAACTTATAAAAATAGAAAGATACCAGACCACAGCTTACACACCATAAAGTAACGGTGGTTTGCAATGACAGTATCACACTATCGCAGAATACCTTAGACACTATGTAGATAAAGAACAGCTAGACTGGGACTCCTGGGTTAAATTTGCTATCTTTGTAATAAACACTCATATTCACTAAGCGACAGGTTTCTCACCTTTTGAACTATTCTTTGGACGTATACCCAACATCCCATTCGTTTTGCAAAGAGACAATACCAAAGTTGTTTACTCTTCTGAAGATTACACAAGCGAGCCAGAGAAATTAACAAAGAGGTCAAGGAGAAAAATAAGAAATAATATGATAGGACTCAATACGCCGTTGAATTTAAAGTCGGGGATCAAGTTCTTCTCAAGTAGGAATCTATCCGCAGAGGACGAAGTCAAAAACCAGGAACCCTTCTTTTTGTTGGCCCAAATAAAATTTTGGAGCTTGACTTACCAAACGTAGAAGCGAGAAACAGCACACGCTAATCGTCTGAAACCCTATAAATAATCATTTACAGTCATTGACCCGATAAGAATAACCTAATAGCAGTGTCCGGGCCATACAAATAGCAGAGAACAGGACTCTGATACGATAAATAGGACAGAAGTTATTGGTAAATAGCCACGAGGGCAGTATGTCAACAAACGCAAGTGCTCGGGGGGCTTTCCCCACACGTAACAGATAACGGCAACAGGCCAAGATGGCCGCCGGGCTCATGCTGCTGCCCGCAAGCGATAAGCAAGGCCACCTCTGACAACGCGAGGTCGGCATGCCGTACAGTGGGCCAGAATCTTAAAAACGTGGCCAAAAAGGAAAAAAAAAAAGTTTCTGGATGGAAATTTTTGACTACCAGGTTGGCTACAATAATGTTGGAACTACTGAATAACGATTGTTTGGACGATCAATTGTTCATTTCCTCCTTCATATTTCATGTCAAAGTCGGCACTTCATTGCTAGAGGTGCATGCAGCCGACCAGGCAACAAAATAGTCTTGTCGTTAAAGATAAATATTTGTGTTCTGTGTAAGTGAAATGAATATTATAAATATGGACGGTGTTCCAGGTAGTATGTACTAATTAAAATACATTTATTTCATTATTAAATAATTAATTACACATATTTTTTTAATTAACTTAATACCGGAAAATGCGGGAGAAAATTTTATAATGTGCTTAAAAAAATAGAGATAAGTTACGAATTCCACGATATTCCGCTTTCTTTTGCACTGTGTCCGCAAGTACATATTATTACCTTAGTAAATTAACCTTCAAATCCACCTACTAGTACCAACTCCGGCTTTGAACCACGTTTTAAGCGACACTGGCCAAATGTTTGGTTATTTAAAAAAAAATTATTAATATTAAGTTAATTTTTTATTAATAATTAGGAAAAAGTATATTTTTTTGAAACACAAATATTCTATATACTTTGTGGAATTACTTTTAACGCTTTCAAACATGAGTTTAAAAATAAGGATTAAATAAATTAATAATAATATGAACTGTCGGAGGATGCTCAAGACTCAACCAATAAGTTGATAAAGCAATATCGCATAAGTTTTTCTCGAAAGTTTTTCGGACTTAAGAGTATGTAAGACGTATTCAGGAGATTGTTGGAAACCACAGATTTCCACATTTCATCTCTGCGCAAATCATCAAACAAACTGAAGAGTTTGTCGTCAGAAGTTGTTGCCCTCTTAGTTCCTGTGCCGGAAGATTATGAAAATTCCAATGTAGATGATGAGGAAACAGTCTTTGAAGATGATGTCGATTCAGCTGAATATTCAAAAGAAGAAGATAAAAAAAGAAGAAGAAAATGACAACTTTTAATTACAATCATAAACAATTTACTAATTGAATAACTGTAATTGAAATAAAAAAAAAATTTGTAATATTTTATACTATCTTTGATCCTCTATTTGCTACTTTTTTCGAGCTTTCCATTTTTTGAGCTTATGTTTTTAACCATTAACTACAACAACATCTAAATATTGACTTTTATATAAATAAAAAGAATTTTATCAATATTTGTCCACCATTTACTTTTTCACTTTTTGATACCATATTCTTAATTACCAACTTCGATAACCTTTACGTAATAACATTGGTACAAATTGAAAAACTCTAGCAACCTCGATAATTCAACGAAAATTACTTTTAAATGAATAATACGAGTTTTAGCGATATTTGTTTGCCATCTTGGATCCAACATTTTCTTTTTTCAATTTTTGATATTATATTCTTAATCAGCAACTTCTATAACCTTTACATACTAACTTTGGTACAAATTGAACAACTTCTTATACTTTGGCCAGCTTTTTGCGATTCTGGCCCACTGTGCGCCGGCTGGACTCAATACTGATAAGGATCCACGCGCACTCAATCCAGCCTAAAGCGATGTCTCGAAAACTTCCACGCCTCAGAACAACACACAGTAAATGTCTTAACAACACATCAGTATACTATGACAGTATAGTGCCCCTTGTAATAAAAAAAATAACAAGAAAGTTCGAAGCAGCCTACAGTGTACTCTTAACGGCGGATGCGGAATTAAGATTTAAGATTCGCCAGATTGTACGCTCAAGGCGAATACTTCCTCGCATACTGCAGGAACATACACACTGTCTATATTATAAAACAAATCAAATAGCGCAAATTTTTCCCTAACAAGCATGCTTAAGTAATTTGCATATTGAAATCCACATAGGAGTGGGATACACAATTAGAATAAACGAGGACTATTTCATACTTCATATATCACGCTGAAGCAGCTTATACAAGTAAATAATCTAATTCAGAGTTTATTTTGTGCAGACAGAACAACATACCGACGTAAGATTATCTACTATCTTTCTTGCGAGCGAGGAAGTCACTTCTTGATAGTGGAGAATCAGTTAAAAGCCATTAGGGTCTAAGATTTCATTTCAAATGCATATGAGTCACACTTAGCACTTACGACAAAAGGGGAAAAGGGATTATTAAACCTAAAGGAAATGCTGAGTATATTAATACAAAACAAATAAATAACGCCTGAAATGTTGTTCAATTTTCGCGAGCAGCACATTGCGCTCATGGACTCACCATTGAAACTAGATTTAAAATAGCGAAAGAGATATTCACATTTCTTTGGAAGAACGATTGCATAACCAGCTGAATATATCTGAAACGCTCTTCTTTATTTAATGTTAAACCTACATTCACGTTCATTATTCATGACATTCTATGTTCATATTTGTGTGTAGAATGTAACAGTCAAAACTCTTATCTTATAATTAGTTTAGTGAAGTCGTTACTGTTCTTGCAATGACAAGAGATGATGTTAAACGATGAACTATAAGAGAAGTGACTGCGATGACAACGCTGCAGTCTAATGTCAACAAATTGAAGTAGTTGTATACAAAATTTTGTTTTAAAAGCTATGTATAACAACAAAATTGTAATGTATCAGTTATTTAGTGTGTCAACTGTGTTAAATGAATCATTAGTCCAATCATTATCCAATTATGTGACATTCATTACTGTTTCTTCAAAGTGAAAAATGACTCTAGTAACTTCCAAGTGAACACTATGACCAATTGAACTGTGAGCTTAAATAAGTTTTACGCTGTAAACAGACATTTAAGGACTGCAGTTTATCAAAATTGTCCTTAATGTTTGTAAACAAAGCAACTCGGACCCTAAAACTTAGTTGAAGCATTACTCTAGTAGCTACCAAATTAATACCTTAAGGCCACAAGGGTTACAAACCCGTGAATCTATACAAAACAAGAACAACTGAGAAATATATGTAATTATTACGTCATTTATTGTTCCAGGGTAATCATTGTAGTTTGATAGATGTTTTCTATACGAGTAAATCTCTTAGGGCAACCAGCCTAACCAAAGTAGCAGTATATCTGGTAGGTTGTAAAGTTATATAATTATAAATGTTACAGATTTTAGTTCTTGGTAATTTTTCATTTGTATTGACACTCGCGGAATGTTTTTCGTCTGTGAGAACGCCAAAAAATCTTTCCCGGGTGGCCGAGCAGTCGGGGGGTGGGGGGGGGGGGAAGGCGGTTAATTTTAGTATAGTTTTCTAGCATATATTTTAGCGGTAATAAAGGCAGAGTGTGAAGTCCTTACAGTGAGAAAGCTGTATAACACGGCTGGTACACGAGGTTTGAATACTATAAACACGTGAACCACACGCCTGTACGGCATGACAATCAGTCAATGAGAAGAAGGCTTTCCCCACTTTGCAGAGCCGGGTACGCTTCTTGGCACGTACAATACCAGGCAGTCCGTGATGTGAAATTCCGTAGGGCAGACATATTACCATCCAAATTGGTGACTTTAGGCATTTTTCTATCACTCCCCCTTCAATCCCTACACATTCCAAAATAGAGCCGGTGCAGCAATAAACATAGATGTAACATTAGCAAAAGGGAAAGCTTTCAGATTAGTCCAAAACTGGAAAGTTGGGCAAAATCTAACAACATCAGACCATAACGTCATCTATTTCTCCATATCTAATGCCCAAGAGCAAGATATGATAGACGAATGTTGGTCATATTCCTATAAAACAGACTGGAACCTATTAAGAAGATTCTTTGACCTACCAGCACTGCCAGAAATGTCAGATAATGTTGACCTAAAGGCGATAGAACTGACGAATGCGATACAACATGCCATGAAGGTATCAATAGTGCAAAAAGAGAAAGCTCAATGATAAAAGATGTATTCTGTGGAACGATACGCTTCAGAGGTTAAGGACAAAAGTAAGGAGAACTCGAAGGCACTACCACCATGCTAAAACTGCCGCTGAACGTAGCTGGACACTGGATCAGTACAGGTCAGCGAAAGCTGAGTACCATCAGAAACTTCAGGATGTTAGACTAACAAGCTGGGAGACCTACATTAGCAAAAAAATGTTATTAAACCCATGGCGACTTCCGTACAAGCTAGCTGCGCAGAAGATAAAATCACCTACTATTTTTTCTACGCTCAGGAAAGGAGATGGAAGTATGACAAGCAGTTGGCAGGAATCGGCGGAACTTCTCCTGAAAACGCTCTTGCCGGACGACCAGCAGGAGTCCGATTCAGAGGAACACAAACTCATAAGGCAACTAATGAATAACGAATATGAAAACGACATGTTGGTTCTACCATTCGCTCAAGAGGAAGTAAGTACCGCAATAAGTGCGCTGAAGAGAAATAAAGCACCAGGACCTGATGGGATAACAGCAGAAGTCTTGCAAGCCTTAAGTCAGCAAATAGTTCCTTACCTTACCGAATTGCTGCAGGGAAGGATACCTCATAGTTGGAAAACATCAAGCATAAAAATTATAAGGAAAGGAGAAGATAAGGACCCTACACTACCAAAGTCTTACAGACCAATTTGCCTGCTAAATACACTTGGGAAAATTCAAGAAAAATTATTATGTAAAAGAATTAAAGAATTCAGATTATTGAAAGGTATGAATCAGCAGCAGTTCGGCTTCCGGAAAGGCAGGTCAACAGAGGATGCGATAAATGAAGTTCAGAGGATAGTCAACTCGACAAACAAAAAATATGTCATTGGCATATGTATCGACATTTGCGGCGCCTTTGATAACTTATGGTGGCCGAGTATGTTCGCCCGACCAAGGGAGTTAGGATGCCAACGAGTGTTATATGAGAGCTTCAAAGACTACTGTCGCGGAAGAACTGCAACACTTCAGAGCTCTGGTCAGAAAATGACACAGCATCTCACAAAAGGATGTCCGCAAGGTTCAGTATGTGGCCCAGAATTCTGGGATATTGCTCTGGAACCTGTCCTTAACAGACTCATGGGTCTGGCAGAGCTTGAAGGCATCGTTGCCTTCGCAGATGATATCTTGCTGCTGGTTGGAGGAAAATAGAAGAGAGATCGAGACAAACACCAAAGAAGTAATGAAAGTAATAGAATGCTGGTGTAAACAAGTTAAGCTCCAGCTAGCACCAACAAAAACCCAATATATTTTGATGAAAGGAACACTGAAACGCAACCTCACTGTGAAGCTTGGAGAAAATTCCATTAAAAGACGAAAAACAGTAAGATACTTAGGAGTTGTTCTGGATGAACATAGGAATTTGAAAGATCACATTGACTATATATGCCAAAGAACGACTGCAGCAATGAACAAAATAATTAGCATTGGGCAAAGAAGATTTCTAATCCCACTGCCGACTATAAGGCTGTATCATGGTGCCATTACCACAGCTATTGCAAGTTATGGAGCGAGCACATGGGCGCATAGGTTAAGATTGGTTAAACCTGCAAGGGATATCAGACGAATGCAACGAGGAATTCTCTTGCATCTTACAGGCGCATTCGGAAGTACCCCAACTGATGCACTTACAGTCATCCTCGGAATATGTCCTTTAGATCTGGAAATAAGAAAAAGAGCAGCATGTTACTGGCTACGAAAAGGAAACTTAGAAAAGATAACAGAAATCCTGGGTCAAGTGGCAACCAAGAAGACAGACATCAAAAATTGTATTTTGAATGAATGGCAACAGCAGTGGAACAATGCGGAAACAGGAAGGAGAGTATTTGAAATTCTTCCTGACATCAGAGAGAGGATACGTATGAAGCACTTCAATCCATCCCGAGGGTTAATACATTTCCTCACCGGTCATGGACCGTATGAAACATATCTTCATAGGATCAATAGGACAGAGAATGATCTATGTGCCTGCGGATCTCCAGGAACACCTGAACATAAACTGTTTGAACGTGCTCTAGTTGATGATCAAATCAAACAGTACAGAATGAAGATCATGGGGAAAACTGTCAAGGAAATTATGAAAGACAACCTCCTCCTGAATGAACTAGACAAGCTGGCAGATGCTGTGTCAGATGCAGCCAGGGAGCGGTATCGGCTTCAGCATAGCCAGCAACCTGCCAGAACACAACAAGCCATTTAATGAATGAGACAAGATACTCTAAATGGACGAGACACAAACAACTAAGTGAGATGCTGATGACGGAAGTGTGGCTTCTGGAATTTACCGAAGCTTATTTCTTCAATGGATGCCAGCATTAAACGAACTTTTGAAAACTCAAGATGTTCAGTTATTTAGTATTAGTGGCTAATATTTTTTACTAACAGGTTGATAAATTACAGTGTGTAGTAATAATAGTTAATTGTTTGTACCATTTTCGTAGTATATAGGATTTGTTTTAATTTTACAAAATTTTTATTTATTATAAATTTCAATACAGTATTAAGAAATAACGGTTCGTTGTAGACTCTAGATAACAAACCATCTGAATGTACAGTTAAATAAATAAATAAATAAAATCACTCCCCCTCTGCTGGCTCGGAATGCATTTTGCATCCATTTTGGATCCTATGATCCACGATTCCAATATCGGAAAACACCGATTTAAGTATCAATTCTATGTAACTTTACCATGCAACAGTTTTCAACCATAAATCAAGTAATTGCAACTATCCCTATCATCTCAAGGAGCGCCTACGTCCTGATTTGAAGTATTTTAAGTCTCTGTGTGTGTTTTAGCCAGTAGTTCACATATGCCAACTGGAAACTAGGAAAACCTCAGCCAACGGTAAGTGGTTGTTAAGCGGACTCACAGCGGGTAAATTTCGCTACTCGCTTGGTTTACATGTGATAAATTATAAGTCTAAAAAGACCTACTGGTATAAAAGAAGCGATAAAATAGTGCAGTCTTCATAGTCAAAGAGTGATTTTATTACTAAATATAGCTGAATAGTTTAGTCATTATAATAACTGATTAAAATTCCTTAAACATATTGTAATACATTTAAAAATATACTATCAACAAAGTGATACTAATTAATTTCATAAGTTGAATTTAATTTCTATGTACAGTACAGGAAAGTTATTAACCATTAATAATATTCTGTTCGCAATAAGATATATACAAAAAAAGCATTTATGTTTCTTTGTTTATGGTTTTACACTTCATCAATATTAAGGTCATTAGAGGTGAGATAGGACTGGGGCTAGAAATGGGGAGGGATTCAGGTATCACCTTTTGAAGGAACGTAGTGATTTCAGGAATGCAAAGAAAACAGAAATCTAGATAGTTCAGAATTCTAAGATATATCCTTTAATCACATCAAATTCATTGTTTGAAAACTTATAAATTAAACTTTTTATCTGTATATAACTACGTTAAGAAATTAAAATGATAGTGAAGATTCAAGTAAAACTTTAATTACGTATTTCATACGAAGAAAAGTCCTATCAAATATTAAAATGACTAATAAATATTGAGAGCAGTATTACAGAAATTTATTAATTTTTAGTTTTATTTGGTTGCATAAAAACTCAGTTATAAAAGTTAAAAATATGTCTTATGTATTACTGGAGGAATCCACAGGAAAACACAACAAAATACTGGCAATATTTAATACAAAATAGAAATTTAAATTAGTAACACATAATAACCATTTTTCGGTATTCTCAGTGGAAAAAATAATAGAATAAGCTAAATAATACTGAGAAAATGAAACTCCCTCAATATCAATGAGATATTGATTTTTTGGTGCAAAGATGAATAAAAATAAAGATATAAATCATAACTAATTCCCTGCTAATTGTAAATTTTTTATTTCCTGAATCAATTTTCCACAAATATATCAAAAAATTGAGGTTAATTCAAAAGAACTAGACCAATTAACTCTTCAAAAATATTACAATTACATCTGACTGATTTAAACAACACTTTTATCAGTACCAATCTACATTATAGGTAGATATAAACAAGAATATGTTAGATTTTATCCACTTATTCAGATTATTTTCTTAGGCACCTGGAAATGTAAAACAACTATCACAAACTTTATAAGAAGATCTAATTTGACTTAATGAATCCCTTACGATGCATAAAATACTAGACAACCCTAGGAAATCAGCATACAACCAAATATACACTCTGATTCAGTTTAAATTACTTATACTGTGAAATTTTTTTTTCAAAAATAAGATCTGCACTAAACTAAAAAAATTACCTTGCATTTAATAAGTTACCTAGACACTGGACCATCTACAAGATTGTACAAGAACTAAGCAATATATGTGAACATGAATCATAATTAATCTCACAAATGCTTTTGAAGATTCCCGAATTATATTAAAGATTTTAAAAAGCCTTTACTTCAAAAGAAGCATTAACTGTAAATGATCTTCTGGTACTCTACATATTACCCAGACCATTTAATGGATTTTTAGCAAATTTAACAACAAAATAATTGTTTCCAAGTATTAACCTGCAGATACTAGTGAAGATTAGCAGATAATATAAAATATAAGTCATCAACTTAACGAGCTCACTTCAATGAATATTCTGATTTTCTTTAAGCTCCTGATACTACGTAGATGATTTTCCTCAACTTTCACAGATATTGATTCTCATCAGGTTGAATAAGCAGATATATTTAGAAACCTCAGTATGAAGTAAAAAGTGATTTAGTTATTACCGCAAATGAATCTGTTGATGCTTTCTAAAATTTCCAGACCGTGCAAAAGATTTACCACAAAATTCACAATAAAATGGACGTTCACCTGTGTGTGTAAGGTGATGCTTTTTTAGATCGCCAGAGTCTGTAAAAGATCTAACGCAAACTTCACATGAAAATGGACGTTCTCCAGTATGAATCCTGTGATGCACTTTAAGCCTTCCAGATTGTGTAAAACCTTTACCACAAACTTCACAACTATATGGGCGTTCCGACAAATGTATCTTCTGATGGTATTTAAGATGACCAGCCAGCTTAAATGATTTTCCACAAGTTTCACAAGAAAATGGTCGCTCACCAGTGTGAATTCTCTGATGATCTTTAAGATTGCAAGAATGTGTAAAACATTTTCCACAGTATTGACAATGAAACGGACGTTCACCTAAATGAGTTTTCTCATGCATTTTAACATCCCCAGACCGCGTAAACGTTTTTCCACAAACATTACAAGTAAATGGGCGTTCGCCTGTATGAATGCTTCGATGCAATTCCAGACTAAAAGAACTCTTTAAACATTTTCCGCATATTTCACAAGAAAATGCGCTCTCTGCTGAATGTGTTTTCTGATGAGTTTTAATTTGAGAAGACTGAGTAAAAGATTTTCCACAGATTTCACATGAATATGGGCGTTCACCAGAGTGAATCCTCTCATGAATTTTAAGAGTCGCAAAATACATAAAAGTTTTTTTACAAGTTTTACAAGTAAATGGTCGATTTCCCACATGTATTTTCTGATGTGCAATAAGTGATGCAGACTGGGAAAAGCATTTTCCACAAACTTCACAAGAAAATGGGCGTTCACCAGTGTGAATCCTATGATGCGTTTTAAGAAGATAAGTATTTTTAAAAGATTTGTCGCAAAATTCACAAGAAAATCGGTATTTACCTGAATTAATATTCTGAGGCATTTTATAACGCCCTCCATTTTTTATTTTTTTTACATGCACATTTTTAGATATGAGGGAAGAAGTTGGGTCATTTTTCTGGCCTTTCTTAACAAATTCAGTCTTTCTAAAGGAGTTTTCATTTATTTCTTTCACAGTTAATTGTTCATCTAATTGAATCTCACTAATACTTGGAATGTATTTTAGTCTGCTGCTGCATTTGTAACTGGTGACTGATTCCTCATCTATAGTGATTTTTAATTCATTTGTAGTATTTTGTAGTTTGTAGGTATTAATACTACTTTGACACTCACAACCATCCCTAGGGGGAAAAAACATTGTAGAAGATGTCTATTAATTAATGCACAAAGATTGTTTTTAATATTCAGTGTAAGAGTAAATATGGCAACATAAACATAAAACTTAGGTTAAAATAATATGTTTTTGCACATATAACTAGTGGTAAAGAATTACATATCATTTTATTCTTAATACAGTGATTAATAGTTAAAGCAAAAAACTGTTTTTTATATTAATTCACCAGTTCAAATAACTCAATTTTCTATATTAATCAGATAGCAGAAGACAAGGAAATAAAATCAGCTATAAAATGGAAAATTACAAAAGATATAACAATCTTCGCTTTTATATCGTTAAATGATTTCAAAACACTAATTGCTAACACCCATTCCCAATTTGTAGACATTTTACAGTGCCAATGAACCATTTCTGCCTTTCCTCAATTTACAGACCATAAACACTCTTATCACACCCAAAAGATAGTTTAATACTTTTGTTATATGTCTAAGTGTGCTTTAAGCATATGAAATGAGAAGAACATTTAGAATAAACATGAAATTCTTATATTATTCACAGTTTACGTGAAACTGCTGTCTAGCTTAATAGGATGTTTGGAAACCAAAGAAATAATTCAGAACCGTTGTCACTCACAATTAACTTTAGGTATTCCGAATTTTTTTTATAAATTGGCTGTGTAAGTACTTTGTAAAAGCAAAAGATCTGATTTTGTTTTCTATGATAATTTTTATGAATTATTATTTAAGCGCTATTCAATTAACAATTTATTTTCGTTGATTGAGATTATTTGTGAAGTTCCTGCATCATTTAATAAATATATATATTTTTTGTAAGGGTTTTGAAACAAGGAAATGCTTGAATGCATTGCAAATAAAAGAAAAAACTAAGATGACTGAATACAAATGCCACATTATTGCTATTATTAACAACAATATTGAGATTATGTCATAGTGACAATATACCCTACATTCCTACATATTATTATTGTGTATTTTGAATTTAATTCTTTCTACCACTTTGGATATATTGTATAATATTCCTCGACAACCTGTTCAAGTGACAAAATTCCCCACCTATAAATAAGATAGGATAGGGAAAATAAACAGTTACCCATCACTTACCACAGATGAAGGCAGGAGGGCGAGACACGTAAAAACACAGAAACACACGAATAGCACAATATTTCGACCTTAGTCTTACTCATGTGGGAGGCGAGACATATGGCAGGGGGAAAGATGTGGTCACATCCCAACCCGCCACATGATTCATGTGGCAGGTTGGGATGTGACCACATCTTTCCCCCTGCCATAAGTCTCGCCTCCCACATGAGTAAGACTAAGGTCGAAATATTGTGCAATTCGTGTGTTTCTGTGTTTTTACGTGTCTCGCCCTCCTGCCTTCATCTGTGGTAAGTGACGGGTAACTGTTTATTTTCCCTATCCTATCTTATTTTCAGTGCCTCGCGGCAGTTTCTTTGTTTCCTTTATCCAATTGCCACCTATAAATAAAACATTTTTATAATCTTACACATCAAATCAAATTTAATTTATAATCATAGAAATTTCATTTTATTTCATTTGTCATACAATCTCGATTTCCACCATGACTTCAATGCCAATACATGCTTATTATAATAAACATTATATTACAAGCACAATACATTTTATCAGCACGTACATCTAAATAACTGACATAACAGGTTCATTTCTGTATTAGTTTCTTCTACTGTAATTACCACAAACAAATCAACCTTTCCAACCATAACACCACCTTCATCTCTTGAAATGAACACTGATAATATTGGTCCCATATATCTACATGCTTATATAATGGCATTACCAAGAAGTACTGTTACTTCCCTGGTATTTCCCATCATTAATTTCTCTAATAGATACTTTCAAAATATTTGCTCAGTGAGTCCTACACGACCAACATTTTTAATACACTATATGCCAAGTAATTTACATTTAATTCCTTCCAATAAAATTTCCCTATTTACTATAAAGCCATGTAGATACTTTATTTCACTGTCTGTTGATATTTTTGGGCAAGTATCTTTAGCCCATCTTACCTACATATATTACTGACCTACACAGACATCTATTTTATGTCTGCTATAACTAATAGCAGGGCTATTAGCTCTTGCCTGCATTCCCAGAAAAATAATGTCACTACACGGTAAAATTTACTGTGTACTACACTGGAGGAAATTAAAAGTACAACATCCAGACAGGAATTTTAGAAAACTTATTAGATATATCCACAGTCATACCCAGCAGAAATAATAACAAACTGAAATAATCAGAGTTTACTACCTTCAGATACAGTTGTCAGTAAGAAGTGCACCCACATTGAGCACGGATTCTTGCCAGCACTGAATCAATAAGTGTTTGGCTGTCTTTTTGGGGTATGTCTATTCCTTCATGTCTTATGTAGTAGTTGTTGCACAGTTTGTGGTGGGTAACTATGTGATCTAAGGTATCCACTCCTAGCATTCAAGACATGGCTCTGTTGAGGATAAATTTGGGGATTGTGATATCCAAATTGTGATTGTAAAACCCTGCATGGCTTTTGTTGTGATGGCAATGATATGAGGGCGGGCATTACCCTATTGGAAAATGTAATTTGGATGGTGGACATGAAGGGTATCACAATTGCTTGCATCACCTCATCCATATACTGGTTGACTGTCACTATGCCTTCAACAGCAATCAACTCAGTCCTGCTGTTGAAACTGATTGCCCCCAAACAATGACAAAAGTGGCTGTAATTGTGTGATATTCTGAAATCACAGTACAGTAAGTTGTTTCTCTACTTCACCTGCATAAAGTTTGTTGATTATCACTATGCCACAGAGAGAATCTAGACTTGTCTCTAAACATAAACGTACACTATTCATGTTTCCATTTGCGTTGTACATTACACCAGGTTAGACAATGCTAGCAATGAAATCAGATTAGTATAACACATTGTATAAGGGTCAGAGTGATTAACCAAGCTTCAGACAATTGGTTTACAATAGTGTGTGGGGATAATGTGACCCTCTGTAACCACTGCTTGTATCTAGCCTACAGTCATCCATCTGCCAGCAAGTGCCACCCACACAAGTTGAAAGCCTTAATTTCCTATTGTCTTTGTGTACTGGCCTGTGCCTGTTCCAGGCTTTCATCCACTGTGTAACAAATCTGTATACTGGCATTGCACTTTGGTAAGTCCTTAGGGATAATTCAACATTTGATGAACCTTTTTCAAACAAGCCAATTCTCTGGCTTCTCTAATGATCAGACATTTGGGTGTAACGTCATCACTCTTTGCCTTGTCATACTTGGTCAACAAAAACTGGCTTACCAAATTATCATGTTACATCACTCTGTTCACTACTTATACACTAAAAATAAATCATAATAAATAGCCCTGTAATTCTCATCATTTTACATGTAAGACTTTAAATTTTTAATTATTTAATACTCTTCATATGGGTATACTTGGGGTGAAATTTTTGTTGATTTATTACAACTCTGTCTGGATACTACACTTTTTATTCCCGCCATTGTATAACTATGAAGTCATCATCAAGAAGCAATCAAATTACATCTTAATAATTTTAATATAAGCAGGCAATTAAATTTGAGCACAACTCAGATCGAGTAAACCCTTATGGTAAATATGACCATTTGACAGGAAATAACGTGTAATACACACACTTATGCTGGGAATGACTGTTATCTATAACTATGTACCATATTCGAGAAAATCAATGAGCAAGGCTCATATATAGAGAAGTGTCTGGCACCCAGATTGAGCAGTGGTATACAACACATGTTTACCTTATTTAGCAATATTTTATGGTTTATTTTGTCAACAGTTTTTGAAAGACCCAATACTACACTATTAATTTTTTCAGTTAATTTGAACTAGTTATTTGAAACCAATGTGAAGTTTGCTTCATTGTAATGGAGACATATAATCTTCAGATTATTATAATAAATAAAGTTTATGTGCATTAGGGTTTTGTCAGTGCAATATGATAATACCCACACCAAGGAGGTGTTATTTGTTATGTGATAATTTTCTTAACAGCAAATTCAACACTTCTCCCCAATAAAAATTGGTTATTGGATTAGTGTACATATAGTGAGAACCACTTAACCAATTCTGTTTAATATTGGCTATTAGACAAGTCAAATTAAACTGTGTTATGAAAGCTCAGACTTGGTATTATTTATAGAAGGTATTTAAAATATGCTTAGACTTATAATAGCGTGTTTACAATTAATAATTATACAACCAACGAGATAACTTCAAATAAACTTATTTCTGATTCTTGCCTAAACAAGTGAATTGATTAAACTGGTTATAATCAAATTAGATCTCATGCCTCTTTTAGTGCAAAACTTCGAGTAAATCACCTAATTAAAAAAGTAACTAGAGAAGAGAGTTAAAATCTGATGTCTTTATCTTACCTTTGTGAAGTATTGCTGGTGTGTTTATGATGGAATTTCCTCACATTGTCAAATACTTTAGAGCAATTTGCACAAGTGGATGAGGGAGCGGAAACATATGAGATATGACTGAACACATGCTTTGTTAGACAGCACCAAGAGAAAAAAGTCTTTGCACACAATACACACGCAAGTTCAGATAATGATGGCTGTTTAAAGTTTGTTTTATTCCTGTGGCAAAGAATATGGTAACACAACTTTGATGGATTTGAGAAAATTCTACCACATTGTTCACAAATGTTTAGCGGTGTTATTATGTTTACGGTATGATTGAACAAATGTCTTATCAACAAGATGCATTTGTAGAAAATTTGAGGACACTTGGCACATGTATACTGTGATGGCCTAGCCACAGACAAGATGTTACCACCATTCTCATCAGATATAATGATACTGCTCATATAAGACATGACTAGTGGTGTAACTAACAGATACATTCAGTCTTTTCCACCACGCTGACTCAGTATTTCTAAGCATATAATTTAGTTTGATGGAGATTCAACTTCTGATCTGAAAAAGAAATATGAGGAAAGCATTTCAGTTCATTTACTAAAAACTGGATAAAAATTAATATAGAGTTAAAAGAACACAGAATACAGAGTTAACACACCTAATAAGTACTTATAACTTTATAAGCTTTGACTTTATTATAAAAGTTTGGGAATGCTGTAAATGCAGGCTATTTACTAATGACCCACTAAATATTCCACAACAACAAGAAATGGGGGGCTGAGGAATTTCTATTCTGACTAAATGTTAGTTTTCAGTAATGCTAATATTTACCAGAAGTGCACTATAAGGTATCAGTATCTCTTCCCGCATTTGTGATCTCTGTGTGGTATCTGCATTATATATTTCTAACAGCGTGGACAACAAAACAGTTCTGCCAATCCAAAGATACTGTTTCTACTTTAATGCAACAAACTCATCCTACCCCAAAGACTACAAAGTATTGTAGACTGTGGTGTAAGATGGCATATTACTAGTTTGGATGAGTATTTAATCCAGTTTTTGATTTTGATATACAGAGAAGGAGTAGTCAACAGCAGACAGGCAAACAAGTCATGCTGTATCTGGCAAACATGAATGAACCAATATTGCATGATCATCATAAATATTCAAGAAGCAAAGTAAAAGTAGGTACATAGTGATGGCATTGGTTTTTCAGCTTAATGATTTTTTTTGTTACTTTATGAGAAATAATTATATAAATACAATTTATAAATACCTGGTAATATCAGTAGATGGGAAACTAAATTGGGAAGGGCACATTGGAGAGGTTTCAGAGAAAGGGTTCCGAGTATTGCATAAGTTGGAGAAGATAGTAAGAGATACAGAATACAAAGCTTTGATCAGACCCTTATTGGAGCATTGTGGAATAATATATGATCCATATACCTGTGTTGGAGGGATTAAAAAGGAGGGCAGATAGATTTGTCTGAAGAAAATATCAAAGTATGAAATGATAAAATGTTTGGATTGCAGGGTAGAAGGTGAACGAAGAGCAAGGCATATGCTGGTGATAATTTCTGGATAAATATTGGTGAAAAATTTACAAACAGCATGTATTAGGGAACAGAGTGCCATGAAAATAAATTATCAATTGAGTTCTGATATAAGAGTTTTTATTTGTTGCTTGAGAAATGAGGGACTGGTACAAATTTCCTAAGGAGTTAATTAAAAATAAAACTAATGAGTATGAAGGATTTTAAGGTAAAATTATGTAAAAATAGTAATTAGGTGTGTAGGGAAGTTGCCACCTGAATATTATCTCAAATGGCATTGGTTAGAGGTGGTTGGAGACATATGACACAGCTTATGAGAAGGAATAGTACAGATTATTTTACACAAATAATTAAATATTGGAATAAAATGGGTACTGCACTTGTTAAATGCTAACCAAATTAAGTGGAAGAAGAATTTTTCAGCTTTGTAATCGATATAATTTAAGTGTGATGGTTTATAACAAAACTGTTCAGGTTGATTCAAAAGTAAAGGATACTGGGGATACTGTAGTAACCATGTTGCTATGCACAGCAAAATGTTTAAAATATCAGGAACATTAAAAAAGAAATGGCCAGAGACTGGAATATGCAAACTGGATATAGAATGACAATATCATTGCGTCAGTAACAGAGAGGATTTCTGACTGGAGCATGGAAGTCCACATATACCGAGTGTTACAAAAAAATGTATACACACTTTTAAAGGTCATAGAGAGTTCGTTTTCACGCTTGAGAGGATGAAATTTGGTACAAACGTAGTGTGATGTTTGCTCAATAGGTGGCAGCAAGCTAGGGCCGTGACGCGGGCAGCGGTGCTTAACTGATATCAACATGGCGGAAGTACGGTTGAACTCTGAAGAGCGTAAGCAATTGTTGAAGTGGTACTGGAAATTTGAGAATGTGGCTGCTGTCCAGAGACAGTGGAGACGTGAGTTTGGTACAGATCCACCTACACGGTTAACAATTACCCGTATACGTGACAAATTAGAGCTGCATGGAACAGTGTGTGATGTACACAAAGGCCGATCAGGGCGACCTCGCACAGCTACGAGTGACGAGTCCTCGGCTGCGGTGCTGGAACGCTTTCAGCAGTCGCCACAAAAACCTACAAGGCAATGTGCGCGTGAGAGTGGTGTAAGTCATGTCAGCGTGCTACACATCCTGAAGAAAGGCGAGTTTAAAGTGTACATTCCCAGACTGGTGCAACAGTTAAACGACGACGACTCAGATTGTAAGTTACAATTTTGTGAATGGTTTCGGGACATGGTTAACAATGTTACAGGATTTGTGGGGAATGTGGTTTGGTCAGATGAAGCACAGTTCAAGCTCAATGGAACTGTCAACAGACACAATTGTGTGTACTGGGTTGACAATAATCCCCACATCACAGTGGAAACGGCTGTAAATTTGCTTGGTGTAAATGTGTGGTGCGTATTGACTCGTAGGGGACTCATTGGTCCTTTCCGTTATGAAGGTACTTTAACCAGTGAACTTTATCTGAGAATGTTTAACGATTCAATTTTACCTGCCATTCATGAACTGTACGGTAATGAGAGGATTTATTATCAACAAGATGGCGCCCCTGCGCACTACCAAAGGGATGTAAGAGCATACCTTGATCTACATTTTCCAGAGAACTGGATAGGACGCAGGGGTCCAATCGAGTTTCCTGCGCGTTCTCCAGATCTAACACTGTTGGACTTTTACTTATGGGAATCAGTGAAAGACCAGGTGAACAGAAGAAAACCAGATAACCTGAACGAACTTTGGGATGAGATTAGAACAGTGTGCGCAGATATCCCACTGGAAACTTTAGCGGTAGTTACCGAATCAGTCGCAACCCGTGTTCAGAAATGCATTGATGCAGAAGGCCATCACTTTGAACACTTAACATAAACATTTACCCCAGAAAGTGTATTGGAAACTTCAAACAGACTTATAATCTTACTTTCAGGCTAATAAAAATTTTGTATGAAAACGTTTCCATATTTTTTTTTCTCTTGAAGTGTGTATACATTTTTCTGTAACACTCTGTATGCCACTATCGAGTCATGAGTGAAAGTTACAAAACTAAAAAACTAGCAGAAGCATGTGTCAGAAATCCAGCACTTATTCTTTGACCAATATGGACCTCTTCTCATATACTTCCTGCAGCACTGGACAACAGTGAATGTCCAGCGTTACATGCAAACCTTGACCACCCTGCACTAAGTGATCATATCAAAACAACCAGGCAAGCTCACCAGTGGGGTCATTCTGCTCCATTGGCCTTGTATGGCCAACACAATCTTGGTCATCCTTCATAAAGTCCAGACCTCTCTTCCTGCGATTACACCATTTTTGGTCCACTAAAAAAGGTTTTGAGGGGTAAATGATTCACCTTGGACGATGACATCAAGCAGTATGTGTGGAACTGGTTCACATTGCAACCCCAGGAATTTTACAAGACAGCCATTCACCACCTTGTGTCGCAGTGGGACAAGTGCCTCAACAGCCAGGACCAAAACTTCTGAAATAAATGTACTTGTTTCTGTTCCTGTATATATAAGGCTTTCAACCAGCTTTACATATATATATATATATGTTAAGAATACTGTTGACTAAACTGAGTGGCTCTCAAGGCATGTTAATCTTGCAGCACACTAGTACTGGACTCTGCGATGAAATTCTACTCATAAAATCATACACATAGCACTGCCTCTATTCTGATGCTGATAATCTGGAGGAAAATATAGAGATTAACACAAGATATACAACCTGATTAAGGTTAAAAATTAAAAGATAGTACACAGAATCAAAAGGTGAAAAATTATTTAAAATTATAAAATGGTTGAAGTTAATTTATCTGTTACCATCTTAATCACAAACAGAAAGTCTTTGTTCCTACCACAGAAACAGAGTGCAGTTTGTGTAGACACACTCATGTCTTAAAGCCTCTGAGACTGTGAGGTGATGCCACTCATAGAAATGATGAAAATTTTCAATGAGATCCGAAAAGCTTCAAATAGTAACATATAAAAACTGTTACTGTTAAACAGAAGCTATCCATAACATGTACATTTAGGTGTTTAGAATGATTTAAATTTCAGAAATAAATTGCACATCAATTGTTACAACATTCACCTAATTGACTGAAAAGAAATCAACATTTATAAATATGCTAATGCACTTATTTTATTAATCTGTTTACCACACATGCCCTATGTACCATACCACAATCGTTATTTGCTGCAAAACATGAAAGTTGTGTATTAAGATATTCAATCTCTCTGTTTAATACAACTGTGTCCCAATCACTCCCTTCTACTAATCATGACATATCTAATAAATTTACAATACAGTATTAGAACTACACATCTAACTAGCTTTGATTTCTGATATAATAGTGTTTAATTAAATTGCAATGGAGCTCATGCTATGGTGGCAATTTCCTTAAACACTCATCTTCTCTATTTCCTGCATCCACCTATATTTGCCCTCTACAAAATTTAGCATTAAATTCTTTAAACATTTTTCGAAAATTATTCATCATTTCTCTTGGTAACTTATTCCAATCCCTGACACCCTTATCTAAAAAAAAAAAAAAGAGAATCTTCGTACTTCTTTGTGCCTGAAATTGAGTGTCAGCTTGTGGTCATGGTCATCTTTTCCCTTCCATGCATTACTTCTAATTCTTACACTAATATCTTTCCACACCTCATCGCAAATACATGCCTTGTACACTCCCAAGACCCTCTTCACCCTCCTCCTGTCTTGCAATGAATACCAGTCCAGCTCTTTTATAATATATGTCACTGATTGCATTTTGTGATAATTTCCAGAAACAAAGCTGGCAGCGCATTTTTGCACCCTCTGCAACTCCTGTATTAGAAACTCAAAAGGTGAGTCCCATACTACACTACAATATTCAAGCAATGGTCTGACCAAAGTTTTGTAGAGGGCAAGATATTCAAGGAAATAACTAGCAGACAACATATTCCTAACTCAGATAACTTTAAATGCAGACAAAACAGACTGATATAAATCACTGTACAACAGATGCTAAGTTCCACTGATCTAGCCTGGAGCCTGTAATACCAACCACACAAACACCAATGGATGGCCAAAAGCAGAAAGAAGGTCTCTGCTTCCTGAATAGTTATGTAAAAAATTTCAAACTGTGTATTAATTAAATTAAAGCGTAGTTAAATACTGCAAAACAGCATTCATAGACACTGTAAAGCAATTTTCTGATAGACTTCGTATATCAAATACAACTCATACAAACAACCGTTATTATAACTTAATAAGGATAATAGGCCGATTTATGATTGTCTAATATATATCCCATTAACATTACACATTTTTTCTATGTGTTATTCAACAAATACTTTTTCTCTGAAGTGTAATCATGAGTACAGGTGCTGAATGTCTCCACAAATATTTAAAAGATAGAAACGTACCTCCTATTTAATGTGCACCATTTCTACTGCTTCCATATTTCTTTATTCATCTTTACACTGACATAACACTGCAACAAACAATCACTAACCGCCACGAATCAGCTGTTAAGAAGCAGGTCTAATGCAAAGATACTTGAAGCTGAAGAAGATACATTCCACAATAGTATAACGTGATTAACTATCAGAATTGAAATTTACTTAATAAACATAGCTTATGGTGAGAGTACTCGTACTAAATTAGAAGAAACGTAGATGCTTTTTAGTAAAAATGTAAAATTCCTAGGTTTGAATGCAGATTATAATTTTTGTTGCTGAATATATGTATCCGACTTATGCAGACCATTTGTACTTCCTATATTTAATTTAATTTAATTTAATTGCAATGGAGTAAAGGCTCCGGTGGCAATTTCCCTACACACCCATCTTCCCCCTATACTGCACCTACCTACATTTGCCCTCTACAAATTTTATCTTTAATTTCTTTCATAGTTTTCGGTAAATTATTCATCATTTCTCTTGGTAACTCATTCCAATCCCTGACACCCTTACCTAAAAAAGAGAATCTTCCCACACCCTTGTGCCTGAAATCGAGTGCCAGCTTGTGGTCATGGTAATCTTTTACCTTCCATGCACTACTTTTCATACCTATTGCAATATCTTTCCATGCCTCATCGCCAGTATATGCCCTGTACACTCCCATAACCCTCCTCATCCTCCTCCTGTCTTGCAATAAATCCCATTCCAGCTCCTTTATCATATCCGTCACTGATTGCATTCTGCGATAATTTCCTGAAACAAATCTAGCAGCCCTTTTTTGCACCCTCTCCAACTCATGTATTTGATACATAAAATGAGGGTCCCATACTACACTACCATATTCGAGCAATGGTCTGACCAACGTTTTGTAACCCCATTCCTTGACTTCTCTCGTACATCCCCTCATCACTCTCTCCAACAAGTGCAGAACTTTGAAACCTTTTCCTACCACCTGTCCAATGTGTCCTGCCCAGTTAAGTTTGTTATCAAAAGTAATTCCAAGATATTCACATTTCAAGTCTTCAGCAAGCAATTCTTTCCCCACCTTATATTCATAATTAAACTTTTGTTTTTTATTTGTGTATCTAATAAGCTGACTCTTCTTTGCATTTATCTTCATTCCATGTTTTACCAACCCAATTAGATATCCTGTCCAGATCACCCTGCAACTGTTTACAATCCTCTATCGTTTTGAGTCTTTTATACAGCATTATGTCATCTGCAAACAATCTAATTTCAGACAGTAAACAATCAACACAATTATTCATTAGAATAATGAATAGCAAGTATCCCAATACGCTATCCTGTGGCACACCCATTTTTACTTCCACTTCTTTTGATACTACATTTCCTACCCTAACTTTCTGTTTTCTACCTTCTAAAAATTCTTCTACCCAGCAAATGACTTTCTAATCCACTCCAATGGCTTTTACCTTGTTTACTACCATTTAATGGCTTACTCTGTCAAACGCCTTAGACAGATCTAGTGCTACACTATCAATTTGGCCTCCCTTGTCCATTTCATCTGAAATATCTTGCATATATCCCACCAACTGAGATTCGCATGAATATCCTTGCCTGAAACCATGTTGCCTGCTTGAAAACCACTTACGTTCCTCACAAATATTTCTGATGTAGTTTGCATATCAATCTTTCCATTAATTTACCTACCACTGATGTCAAAACTGATTGGCCTGTAATTCTCAACTCTATTTCTCACCCCTCCCTTATGTACCGGTACTACTATTGCACTTTTCCAGTCCTGTGGTAAGCAGCAAGTGTCTAGACTCAATTTAAATAATATTTCGAGATAAGGTACAATGTCACATCCGGCTATCTTTAAGACATCTGTAGTAATATTATCTTCAACAGCCCTTAATTTTTTTCAGCTTTCTTATTTCCTTCATGATTTCCTCAGGATGGATATCAAATTTTTTACTATTGTCATTTATAATTGTTTTGTTAAGCTCGTTCTCCGAATTAGACCCTCTTGTTTCTGATTCATTGTCCATAATGCTTTCACTGAACCAGTTACTTAAAATCTCTGCCTTTTTCAAATCATCAGCAACTTCTTCTCCATCCTTATCTATAAGTGTCTCTACACCCTCCCTTCCCCTCAGTTTCCTGATATGGCCATAGAAATTTCTAGATGCATCAGTCAATGGTCCTCCTGCACTGACAATACTCTTCATAAATCCATCTTTAGCCATTTTCTTTGCTTTTATTAAGTCCTTGTTTAGTTGTTTTAAATATTCCCTACTACACTGCTGTCTCTTAACTCTGTTATGTTCTTTTCTTACCTATCTCTTTAAACCTCCTCACTTCCTTATTATAGTACATAGGTTCTCTAATTGTCTTTATTTCTGCTTTGGAATAATTTTTCTTCCCCCTTTCTTATTATCTCTTTGAACTCTTCCCACCTTGACTCTACTGTACCTGAGCCTTCCTTCAATTTTCTGAATTGCTCTTTGAAATATCTCGTCAAATTTGAAACCTGTGCCTTTTTATAATTGTACCTATTTCCCCTTCAATTTTGGCTGCTGGTTACTGAATCCTCTAATATCTATCAGAACTGCTTCATGATAACTTATTCCTTCAGTTACTTGATAACTCAAAAGGTTTTCATCGGGCTTAATTAGAAATATATCCAAAATATTTTGTCCCCTAGTGTTTTGCTCAACCACTTGTGTAAATCCTCCTTCCCTTATTAAGATATTTGCAAATATTTGTTCCCTTTTGTTATTTATCTTATTCCCTTCCCAGTTTATACCTGGGAAATTTAAATCCCCGCTGATGATGATCATTCATTTCTCACCTCTGAAATCTGAGTATGAATTTAATTTCTCCCTAAGAGCCTCATCCTCCACTGTCATTCTTCCACTGCGGTAAACAGCCAACATTCTGATTTTTTCTTTTTTATTACCCCAGAAATCTACCCCAAGTAACTCATGGTCTGATCTATGAACGCCAGTGAATTGTGGTAGTTTTTGCTAACTAGTATGAAGACTCATCCACCAATTGCTCCTCTATCTCTGCGGTACACTCTATAAACCATCAGGAAAAACCTCACTGTCTAGTACTTCTTCTTTTAACCAACTCTCTACCCCAATTATTACTTGTGGTTCGTGCATCTCTATTAACTTTGCAAATTCGATTACTTTGTTCATTATACTTCTACAGTTTATCATTAACACCCTTACTACTGGCTTTACATTTTCAGAATTTATCTCCTCTTTCCCACTTTTACCGCAGTCAGTTATTGTTTTCAGCCATTTCATCTATTTCTTTAATATCTGTGACTTTCCCCATCGCGAATCTGCAATCAGTATCACTTTGATAATCTATTTCTGTCCCTTCACCAGCAGCCCCAAACCTAAAAAAAGGCACAGTCCTGACCCCATAATCACTGGAAACGGGCTCCCTCACTGCTTTAGCTAACAACTCAGAAAGTACTCCCTTCCCCCTTCTATTTAGGTGTAGGCCATACCTAGTGAAACCCCACCTACCAATGGTGTTTACAGGCACAACTCCCAACACAGAACTAATGCCTTTCCCAAGTAGCACTTCTGTTTCCACAGTATAGTTCAATTGTGGCCGGTCGTGGGCGACTTAGGACCTGCATGAGCTCCACCCTGGTATGCTGTTCCTCCTTCACCACCTTCCTCAGGTCACTCTCTATACTATAACTCGCGTTTCTATCTATACTATTTCCCGCACCTCCCACTATCACTACTCTATCATCCTTAGTGAAACTCCTACAAAGGGAACCTATATCCTCTATTACCTGGCCTAATGTTGCACTAGGTTGGAAAAAACTTGTGACCTGATATCCTGTACTTAACTGATCCTGCAGAAGAGGGCCTACACCTCTCCCATGGCTACTACCTAGCAGCAGAACCCTTTTTTTCCTATTCTTGCCCTGCACGCCCTTATTCCTAAAGGTCTGCTACATCTTACCTACTCCTAATCCTACATCTACATGAGGCTCTTCTCCTCCTGACTCTGGCAACAGGTCAAAACCTATTTTTTTCCCAAAATTACTGAAGTGTCTGGCTTGTTCATCCTGTTAACCATGATTCTCCTACGACCTGTTACCAGCTCCCACCCATCCTTATCAACTTCCTGCAACCCACTATCTCTACTTTCTGCAGTAATAAGTGATCTCAATGTGGAAGAATACTGGTTTATTTTGTTGATTTTCACATCTTTGCATCACATACCTGTAGTATTTAAAATCATAGGTAAAAATATTCAGAGATCATAAACGAGTAATAAGAATTATACCAAAATATATGAAAATGTATGACATGGTGAATAAAATAAATTCTGAGTTGGTCTCAGAGAAGAACATTCCACTAACAAGAGCGTTGTTTAAGAAGTCAGGAATTTTAAGGTTATTATTATTATTAACAGCCGTGGAGCTAATGCCTCAGTTAAAATTTCCACATAGACCTTAATTATTACCTACATATTTTTACCTTACAATCTATACCATTCTCAATTACATTACTCCCATATATCTGATATTAATTCATAATTTACTGTCATGGTCCTGTCTACTAGTTTCTAAATCTTGCAACAATTTTTATCGTGGCCTCTTCGCCAATATTTGAGTTATATAATCCCACACTTCTCTTCACTCACCCTCTATCCCGCAACGACTCCAAACTCAATTCTTTTATCATTCCAATGTAATACATTCATTTCCTTTGTTCCCAATATAAGAGACTGGCTCTGTTAGATATGAAAAGTTGTTAATGACTTAGTGCATCCTATGGTATTATGCACAGACAAATATAGCTGCCCTCCTTTACACTTCCCCTAACTCCAGCATTTGTGTTCATATCGTCCCACAATATTTTAGCAACAAGGGCTTAGCCAGAGTCTTGTATCCCGTCTCTCTCCCTTCCCGCAGTGTTCTGAACGTCCTGGATCCTCACATGTATTTCTGATGTGGTTCAAAATCAATCATTCCATTAATTTACGTACCACTGATCTCAAACTGATTGGCCTGTAATTTTCGATTCTTTTCCTCACCCCTCCTTTATGTACTGGTACTACTATTACACTTTTCCAGTCCTGTGGTAAGCAGCAAGTATCCAGACTCAGTTTAGATAATATTTTAAGATAAGGTAGAACTTCACATCCGGCTATCCTTAAGATGTCTGTAGTAATATTATCTTCACCAACTCCTTTATGTTTTATCGGATTTCTTATTCCTTCATGATTTCATCGGGATGAATTTCAAATTTTTTAGCATCTTCATTTCTAATCGTATTGTTAAGCTCGTTCTCCGAATTAAACCCCCCCGTTTCTGATTGTCCCTAATTCTCTCACTAAACCAGTTACTTAAAATCTTTGCCTGTTTGAAATCCTCAGTAACTTCTTCTCCTTGCTTATCTACAATCGTCTCTACAGCTTTCCTTCGCCCCAGTTTCATGATATAGCCATAGAAATATCTAGATGCATCAGTCAATGGTCCACCTGCACTGATAATACTCTTCACAACCCCATCTTTAGCTACTTTTTTTGCTGTTATTAAGGCCTTGTTTAGTTTTTTTTATATATATTCCCTACTACCCCGCTGTATCTTAACTCTGTTATGTTTTCTTCATACCAATCTCTTTAAACTCCTCATTTCCCTATTATAGTACACAGGTTCTCTACTTCTCTTTATTTTCTGCTTTGGAATAAATTTTTCTTCCCCCTTTATTATCATCTCCTTGAACTCTTCCCACCTTGACTCTGCTGTACTTGTGCCTTCCTTCAATTTGCTGAATCGTTCTCCTAAATATCTCTTCAAATTTGAAATCTTTGCCTTTTTATAATTGTACCTATTTCCCCCTTCAATTTTGGCTGCTGGATCACTGAACCATCTAATATCCATCAGAACTGCTTCATGATCACTTATTCCTTCCTTTACTTCACACATCAAAAGGTTTTCATCGGGCTTAATTAAGAATATATCCAAAATATTTATTCCCCTAGTGTTTTGCTCTACCACTTGTGTAAATCCTCCTTCCCATATTAAGATATTTGCAAATGTTTGTTCCCGTGTGTTATTAATTCTTTGATTGTTACGGTCAAGTACATTAGAAAGACCCAGTGACACGCCACCTGTATATTCCATACTGACAAGTGTATCATCAACAAACAATACTAATCGACTATTAACATTTTATCCAAGTCGATAATGTACCATAGGAATAACCGCTTTCCAGCGAGTCGCCCGATTCGACTTCTAAAGAAGCAGATGCTTCTGTACTGACGACGCTGTATTGAGCCGTCCAGTTAAGAAGTCTGGCGGCCATTCACAAATCTGTTGCGAAATTTAATATTCTTGATTCTTTATTGAGAGAAGAATCTGTGGAACTACTCGTATAAAGAAAGCTCATTGGGATGTTTCATAGGATCTGTTCTTCCAATAGTCGTGTTGATTAGTTATAGTTAATTTGATGTCCTGTAATAATTTCACGTATGATAAACTACAAAAATTCTACTGCAGACATCTGTGTGGTCGTGTGATAATTTCTGTATTGGTAGCTAGTTAGGTTCTATCATGCAAATCATAATGTGATAATATTCTTCTACTGGCTGATATAACTATGATAAAATAAGTTTTGTTCTTCCACCTATGCCATAGTTATCTTCATCAAACATAAATAGCAGGTTTTCCCTACTTCTGGAGGTCCCTGAGTGCTGAAGTTATAGGCCTTAGCAGAACCCAAGTCAGTAAAATCGTCGTTTACACTCGCCCCGAGAGCTCAGTACTGCCCAGTTGAGCATTCGAGAAGCGAACCAGGCCTGACCCGTGTGAAAGCCCTATCTCAGGTTCAGTAGGCTCCACTACCGGCGGTCTCGAACGGGAAAACACAAACACACATCTGCATAATGTGTTGCTTCTGACACACATTTAAGCAATAGCATCTCTTCCTTCTGAATCAAAAAGAAGAGCCAATAAATAAACAGTGTTAAGTGCACTTTTAATTAATTTACAGGGAATCGATTTGTCTTTAGAATTGGTCATAAACTTCCAATTTATACGAAATTTTGGGATGAAAATATCCCCAAGGCTAAACAGGTTTTTTCCATAAAAATGTAAAGCACTTAGTATTCATTAATAGCAACCAGAATACACCAAAATCCCATTTTCATTGCTAGAATTGAGCTTTTATTCATTGGCTCTTGAAGTTGATTTCCGATTAGAATAAACACAATGGTTGATTTGATTAAAATCAGTTGTTAATTCATGAGTTCTCTTCGTGCTGCTGTATTGACCGTGAGAGAAACCTGTAGGGTTTCGCAGTTGGAAAGTAGATTTTCCTTGTCTTTTTGTTGACAGTATATGATATTCTGAAAGATTTTGATATCTGTTGCATGCACTGAAAACACTCTTACGGGGAAACCATCAAGACCCTTTGCTTTCTCCAATTTCAGAATCCTCTTTTTTTTTAATGTATGCAGTCTCCCTTTCTAAATAATTGATCTAGAATGATCAGTATATCATCTATATTTTCTTTGAGGAATTAATTTTCAAATTCAATATATAGTATTTTTCACTAATTTCACATCCGTTTAGTGTACGTGATTACATACTGCTGGAATTCCAACTTAATTCCTTTATTTAGCACTAAAATTTATTTATATTTTCTGCGAAGCTTTTGAAAAGAAAATTGAGATCAGATCATTAGATGAATATTTGTCAGGTGCTCTCTTAACCCGGTTATTGTTTTTACGTTCCTATGGAGTCACCCTTTCTAAATAATTGATCTAGAATGAACAGTATATGATCTATATTTTCTTTGAGGAATTAATTTTTAAATTCGGTATTGAGTTTGTTTTGCCTGACGTGGCTTTCACTAATCTCACATCCGTTTTTTATACACGATTACATACTGTTTGAATTCCAACTGACTGCTTTTATTTAGGACTAAACTTTATTTATATTTTCTGCTAAGCTTTTGAAAAGAAAATTGAGATCAGATCATTAGATCAATATTTATCAGGTGCTCTCTTAACCCAGTTATTGGTTTTACGTTCCTACTGCCCCTTGCGCTTTTAGAACGTCGGTGTCCTCCTCTGCTTTAAGAGCGACCTTTTTATCTCACGCGTGAATCTGTGTTTCAGAAAATGGTAGGATCTATTTATCTCCACTTATATCTAACCAATGGTACTTACTCTCTATGTATGTTCCAATAGATTCGGCAGCGGCCTTTTGAATTTTGTAAATAATTTCTTTTCCTTGACGGCCTAATGATCGCTTATTTGTAGAGTCTTCAAAATATTTTTGAATAAGTCATTTCTTTATGACAATAAGATCTAAATTTTTTGTTACAGTTAAGGCATCATGGTAGTTCAGTGACTTGCAATTCAAAAAGGTAATCATACAACAAATTAGAAGGATTTCCCTTGATATTTTAACTCTGCTACTCGTTTTGTGAGAATTTTTAACCCAATTGATATAGAGTAGGTTGATCTCGCCTCCTCCTCGTCATACGCATCATTATACAGAAACAATCAAACTATATCATTTACTTTTTTTCTCAGCGCCTCCTTAATATACGATGGACAGTAGAAGAGGCTATCACCAATTCTGTTTTAAATACTCTTAGTTTAATCCACCGATTTCCTGAACCAAATAGGCTTCTATTTCCGAACACCGGAGGTTAACCGCAACATGAGATTGCAATCTGTGCATTCGGGAAAAATGTGAAATCAATTAAAAAATCATTTAAACCTTGATATTCACTCTACTTACGATTAATAATCGATAACAATTCTCTCTCTAAGAGCCTCACTGAAAACCCTAAGAAATTTTGGTAGTATCTAAAAAAGTTTGTTGTAGTGGGGAACAATAAGCCAGTTCTAATAAAAGACGGACGGGAAGTTGAAGACAGCCGCGACAAGGCTACCGTATTTAACACCGAATTCAAAAATTCATTTACGCGAGGAACATGGAAAACATCCCCACTTTACCACATTGTGTGGAATTAGAGATGGATCCGATAGAAATTGATAGCGTAGGTATTGTAATGCAATTAAAACTCCTGATGTGGGGTAAAGCGCCGGGTCCCGATGGTATACCGGTAAGAGTATTTTCTGAATACGCGGAGGATATTGAACCATTTCTGTCAAATATATTCCGTAAATCACTATAAGAGAGAAAAGTACCTTCTAGCTGGAAAATAGCCCAGGTAATTCCCGTTTTTATGAAAGGAGATCGGAGTGATCCTAGGAATTATCGACCCATATCTCTAACATCGGTCTGCAGCAGAATTCTGCATCATGTCATATGCTCGAACATTATGAAGTTTCTAGATGATAACGAGTTACTTACACCGTGTCAACATGGATTTTGGAAGAAGAGATCATGTGAAACACAATTGGCCCTGTTTTCCCATGACATAATGAAAGTTATCGATGCAGGTTTGCAAGTTGATGTAGTTTTTTTGGATTTTCAGAAAGCTTTTGATTCTGTGCCGCACAACCGACTTTTAGCGAAGATTTGAGCTTACGGTTTTTCGGCTCATATTTGCGAGTGGATACGTGATTTTCTAACTGGTCGATCACAGTATGTCGTTGTTGACGGGGAAGCCTCTTCTAAGATACTTCGGGCGTTCCTCAAGGAAGTGTAATAGGTCCACTTCTTTTCTTAATATTCATAAACGATCAAGGTGACAACGTCAAATGCTGGTTGCGGTTGTTTGCGACGATGCGGTTATCTATAGGGAAATACGGTGCTCCGACGATTGCTTAGAAATTGAGCGTGATTTGGATGCCCTTTTTGGATTGGTGCCGTAAATGGCAGCTAACACTTCATTGCAAAAAGTGCAAGGCAATGCGGATAAGTAACAAGAAGAATCAGTTTGTTCACGAGTACAAAATAAACAATTCAGCTGTTGACACGGTTGATTCCGTGAAGTATCTGGTGGTGATAGTACAAAGCAACATGAAATGGGACATGCACATAACTTCCGTCGTAGGCAAAGCTAATTCTAAATTACGATTCATAGGTCGTATTTTGAGGAATTGTAATGCTCATACAAAGGAGATAGCGTATAAAACACTAGTGTGTTACTGTTGTGGAGTCTGGGATCCGTATCGCAAAGTTCTGATTGACTCAGTGGAGAGAGTGTAGAGGAGAGCCGCTAGATTCGTGACTGGTTGTTACAGCCCTTATGAAAGCGTCACAGAATTGATACATAGATTGGGCTGGGATAGTTTGGAAGACATACGTCGTAGCTTGCGTTCGAATTTATTGGAGAATATGCGAAAAAATTTAAATTTCGAGTGCAATGAAATACTTCTTCCACCAACCTACTTAGGTCGTAATGACCGGAGGGATAAGATTAGAGAAATAAGATGCCATACTGATGCTTATATGTATTCCTTCTTTCCTCGCACTATTTGGGATTGGAATGGGCGCGTTTAGGATTGGTGCTTAGCACCCTCTGCCACCCAAAATGTTTGTGATTTGAAGAGTATGAATGTAGATGTAACATTTACTGTGCCGGCTGTCACAGCCTTCTATGTAACATATAAGGGCTGCACTGTGGAAAATATGTTCCAGTGACAATTATGCTTCGTAAGTAATTAGTAAATATTTAATTGTAATCCATGTGTTTTTTTTTTGGTTTTTTTTTGTTTTAAAAAAAGAAAAAACGAGGTTGTTGTGTTATCTATAAGTAACAAGTTAGAGGTGTTTTTATTTTGCTCCAAAGAAGGTAAGAAAGATGTGACTATTTGAAAAATAGAGAGAAATAGACAGTGTGGTGTCGCTGAGAGAGTAGGCGGACGCGAAGAACGAATAAATTAAAACCGATTTCCATAAACTTATTTCTCGTGACGAAGATGTAAAATAATCACAGAGTGAAGATCAGTACATATTTTATCAGGTATAATGTTAAACGACGGTAACAGCAAACTGCTTAAAGATGATCATAAACGCTACCAACCGAAGGCAACTCGGAGTGACAAGAATTGTAGTATTTGGTCGTTACAGACTTTTCTTTAATGTGTGTTAAGTGTGTTCCAGTTCTTATATTTTCAGCTTATTAAAACGTTGACGCTAGTGAACTTCTGTAATCTGCCTATTGCAAATTCATGAAGCATCGATCAAATTTTTTTGAAAAAAAAAAAATATATATATATATATATGTGTGTGTGTGGGAATGACCATAAAGTATTAAGTAATACAGATGGGTATTCTTCCCTGTGAGATTACTAGTTAATACTTTAGAATGAATAATTAATTATGCTTATTAATTCTAACCCTCAGTCTGTTGGCTGTCTCAAATTCTCTCTGAGTGGATGCATCAGCCGTGTTATAAACAGAGCCGCAGCCCTCACTTTATACCAGCTACCACTCACTCAATACGAAACTGTTAATGGACTTTTTGAAACATCACAATCACGAAAGTAAACTCATGCTATGACAAAACGCAGTTTATTTTCAAAAAGCAAAACTTTTCGCCACTCGATAATCATTAAAACAATTCAGTATCTGGACGCAGCGTAAAGTAAAACAAAAAAATCCCCAATCCACTGCATCCCTTACTCTTCTGCCAACTACATAAAATTTTAAAACTATCAACTTAGGTACTGTTCCACATTATGCAAACTGGTAACGCTACATAGTTGATAAAGTTATTACATAGATTTTAAATATAGACGAGAATTCTTTTACAAATAGTAGAGGCCGTGATAATGTCATATTTCTCAGTCCAAAACAATAAACTCGACGCAATCCCTGCCGTACAGGTGGCCGATACTAGCGTGCAGTGCACACCTTACCCCCTAGGAGTCATCCTACATGACTATACCCTTGGTGGCATTAATTAATTACGTGAAGTTTTTTGGAATTTGGACACCCTGCCCCTCAGCCCCCTCCTCCCCCTCCCGTTGGTGAGATTTGGTAAGTTGTGTTGGGACCATCTCTCTTCCCCCTAACGTGAAATTTGCTTATAACTTTCAATAATTAAATTTATTTGATATACTTATGTTTTTTGCTTCATGTAAGTAAATACCTAAGTAAGCATTTATATTGATGTCTTCTATGTACTATATATTTTTGTTAAATAAGGAAAGAAAATGATGCTGCATTTAAGGTGTACTGTAATAAATATAGTTGAACTCATTCAAACTAAAAAAAAGGCTGCGACACCACAATCCCTACTTATTCACATAATGCATGGTATTCATGTGCTTCTGCTATAGTGATTGGAAACATAAGCTGATGTTATTTGGCAGTACAGCGAGACGTCCTGTAGCCCCCGGCGCACAGCAGCTCCTCAGCACAGCGGGCAACCACAGGTGTCAGTCGAGCTCTGACCAAGGAGGAAGGAAATATATGGAGGAAAAGTGACGTTAAATCTGTGAAGCAGGCTCTAAACTCTCCCGCATGGCGGCAGCAGCGGTATTGTAACCCAAACAAATGCCGAGTTCACACTGTGTCTGATGTTCTGATTATTTCATTTTGTAATGTGCATAAGTGTTTGATAATGCCATCTTGTGTTGCATACGCCTGCACAAATAGGCAAGAGAGGAAAGAACCTGGAATATCATTTCATAGGTTAGTCGTATTCTAATAATTGTTGTTGAAGTGGTCAGTGGGATATGTAAACTTTGGCGCATGTCTATAAATATTTAGTCATAGCTCTCAATGGGATGACTTTGTACTCAAATTTTTGTTGGTGTAGTGTAGAAAATCAGCATACCTTGCTATTTTGTACATAATAGACTAGCATTAATTTTTAACGAGTGTTAAAAATGAGATTTTTTAGGGTGTGTGTTTTACATCGCGTTTTCAGTTTATTTAGTATTACGATTTCTTTCGTCACGTTGCTGTTTAATACTGACAGTGTATGATGAAATTAACTGTTTTGTGAGAAGCTGTGAGTTTTATTCATTTTTTAAAAAAAGTTCGAGCCATTGACAGGTTATTTTTAAAGCTTCATATTTTTTAGTCAGCTAAATGAATACACTCAGGATCAGGGTATGATGGAAAGTCATATAGCTCTCCTTATCAGAGCAATTGTAAACAATTATTTATCAATTAGATTTTGCTATTGGGGAAAGAACACTGTTAAAAAGGGGGGTTATATTAGAAATATTTATACCAAATTGATTTTGTTTAGAGGACCATAAATTTCTCATACCCTTTGTAATTGATGAAAAAGTTTATAACCTTTTCCTATAACCTGCCCAATATGCTCTGCCCAACCGAGTAAGACATCAAACGTTATGACAAGGCATTTACGCTTCAATTCTTCAACAAACAATTGAAGCACAAAAGATGTTTCAGGTAGCATCAAATGCCTAGAACATATAATTGTTATTCAATGCATGATGCTACTACAGATGTATTCATTGTCTCCATAATAATAATAGATGGGATAATATATTTAACACTAAAAGTATACATGTTAATTTTTGAAAATAATCAGAAGAGGGAATTAGATGAGTGGGGTAATTAATTTCCACTTGAGTGCATGCTCCAAGGAAACTAAATTAAAAAAAAAGAAGCAGTAATATTCAATTTCTGTAGGCTTAGTTATTTATAACTCATCAAATATGAGCACTGTCATCTTTTGAATAATTTATATCTATTTATTTGGAAACAGGTTCATGCAGAAATAAAAATGGGCTTCATAAATAAAGAAGTTATTGGCCTTTGAACAAAATCAATTTGGTGAATGTGTTTCTAATTGAGTCTCTTTTTTTACAACATTCTCCCTCCCCAGTATCTAAATCTAACGGACAGATAATTTTTTACAATTGTACTAATAAGTAGGGCTGTGAAATTAGACAATACATCTTGATCAAGAGAATGTTCAATAAGCTGACTGAATAAATTTTCACACATTAACATTTGAACAACTTGTGTTTCAGTTTGCAAAATGTTTAACTTCTTTTTAAAAAATAAACCAAAATTTGAATGCACATTTCTTCTAAATAATTTTTAAAACATTTTTCAAATATTACATATATCAAGTGAATGATGAATAAGACCATCTTTCTTTTGTACGTTATGAGAGATCTCCGAAATAATTGAAATGAGGAACACAATAAACTAACACACTCTTCAAATTTTAATGTTTTTAAAAGTTTGTGTACCACAAATCCTCCATTGTAGTATACAATATGATCCATTAAAACAGTTACTGCACCTGCATCAAACATACAATCGTGGTCGAACTTGGCAGGAAACTGTAATTCATTTCCTCTTCAATTATTCAATGATTTTTTGATGTAAAATTTATACTATGTTCTGGAGCATGATTGATAATAATTGTTCCAGGAGTATGCAATTACCAGTGTTTGCATATTTCACATCACATTTCAAGAGTAGCTTTTTTTATTTTTTTATTTTTATTTTTTTAATAAGCTGAAGCAGTTTTAAATTGTATGGGCAGTGGGATTGTTTGAATCCCCCGCCCCCCCCCACCCCAAAGATCTGATACATTGTAAAAATATTTCAAAGTGATCCTGACTAAATTTATATGATAATATATATTTTAAGATTTTTTGATCAATTACTAAGGAATTAAACAAATACTTCAAACATAAATAAGAAAACCTAAGAATCCAGTGCTCCTACTGCTGTCAAGTATTATCTTACCCTTTGGGGACACTTTCAAATTACATATATAACTTTCTGTTTCAATCAATCTTGTATCACTGCTTCCTAATTACACTCAGATATTCCGGAGCGTGTGCTCCATTGAAATAAAATAAAATAATAATACCCCTAGTCTTTTTTGTGGCTGTAGATGTTTCGGCGTATACAATTCTATTAAAAGACTTTTTAACAGACTTTTTTTTGATTTCTAATGTTTATAGATAACATCAATTAAGATACATACATAAGGGAGCGTGCATAAACCACATAGCTCCATTTTGGCATCCTGTGAACCACTATCCCCCCTCCCCCCATGTAGCCCTACTTGGCTTTTGCCTCCTCCCCCCCCCCACCTATCATGTAGCTTTTTTCCCCTTTTGATTCCAGAAGACATTTTGCACTGTTTTCTCTTGTCAGACTATTGTAAATTACATAAGGAGATAATTAACTGAGGGAAATAAATATTCACATGCTGTTGTAAGTTTAGTTACACATTTTAACTGTGACAAATGTTATGAAAGGAAAGCTACGCGGCCTGGCTTGGAACCCCCCCCCCCCCTTCTCTCCCCACGTAGCTCAGTGTAGCCTTCCAGCTATTCTCCCCCCCCCTTGTACTGAGTCATGCAGTTTGTGCACGGTCCCAACCTTTAACCACATATTAATTCGACAAAGGTAGAATGAGAAACACCTTTCAGTCGCTAGAATACAATTTTATTGTATTTCACAATGCATTTCGGACCCTGTGCATCCGTCTTCAGGTGACTATGGTATTTACATGTTAATTCATTATTAAGAATGTGAAATAAAGAAAAATAATTAATGAAATTCTGTCTCATAAAGTTCCTTGTACATTCCTGTAATAGCAACAATTGTGAAACAGTTCTTTTATTTTTAAAGGTAATAATAAAGTCTCTGCCCGTTCTAGAGTGAGCCCTCTATTTTTTTTTTGGTCTAGGACGCATTTCAGCCTAACTACAAGTGGTAATAATAAAACTTAAATATCTGTTCAGCATATCAACCATGTAATCATTGTGGCTTTGGAAGAATTAATTTATAGTCCAGGCCACATATCAATCCAATCCCAGTATATCCCGAAAACTAAGCAAGATATCGAAAAATTTTATTCTTTATTTTCGATTTGCCTCGTCGTGTTATATAAGAATCGATCATTAAATTTGACTTTTGCCAAATTTTTCTTCTGCATTTCAACTCAAGACACCTCACTTTTGATACAGTATATCTCGAGAACTAGGCGCGATATCGAAAATTGTTATTCTTTATTTTTTATTTTTCTCGTCTTTTTAAATAATAATCCGTCATCAAATTTGACTTCGACCAATTTTTTCTTCTGAATTTCAACCAAAACCATTTCACATTTGAGACAGAATATCTCGAAAACTAAGCATGATATCAAAAAAAAATTATTCTTCATTTTTTATTTGTCTCATCGAGTTACATAATAATCCATCTCCAGATTGCGACGTTACGTTAATCCTAGAGTCCCCTTGAGGTTTTTGTACATATACGCCGTGTCTGTATGCGTCAGGCCATGCCTCCCCACTCCCCCCACTCCTCCACCGCCCGGCTTCACTTCATTGCGTGGTGAAGGTCGCTTGCGTTGTCTCCATATATTTCCTTCCTCCATGCGTCTAACAGGAAATAAAGATTAAATCCACATCACCGCAGAACAGTAAATTACATAACGACAGAAAACAGATATCTTTATGATTTACTTACATATTTATATTCACAATATAAATAATAAATGTATATGGCGCTTGTTTTTTGCCAGTTTCGTTGAATTTGTCATTGGTTTGTTCATTCGCCGAACGCATTTCATTTCGTTCTCACGAGAAGACACTCAGTTGTGTTAGGAGCGTATTAATGAGTAGCAGAGTCAGCTTAGCCGCATGCTCTCGTCGAGCCACGCATCCGGTTTTTTTTTTTTTTTTTTGCTTGTATTTTCTTTTGTGTCTGTTTACTGTCAGTTGCGTTTCAAATTTGCTTTTTTTGCTTATGCTTTACACCTTGACGAAGTCGACTTCATTAGTGGCGAGAAAGAACCGGGGACAAGGAACTGGAAGGAATTTGGCCATGGCCTTTGTAGGTTGCATCCCGACATTCGCCTGGAGTGATTTGGGAAACATGGAAAACTAAAATCTGGATGCCCGGACGGGGATTGGAACCCACGTCCTCCAGGTTAGAGAGTTAACCGGTCACCCAACATGTTCCTCACTTGTTTGGTTTCGTAAAAAAATCAGCAAAATATTAAATTCATTTTTGTTACAATTATTTTCAAATGCAATATTTCAAAACATAAATTGCCCATTAATGACATGGCGTGTATTTCCGAAATCACGGAGTTTCACACCCCCCCCCTCTCCTCCCCCTTTTTCCGAGGGTGGTTGTATCCCCTAAAGTCAATATCCACGTCGTTTCTTGACCTTAAACCCTCCTCAAGTCGACATTCTTGTCGTCTGAATTTTTTTTTACCTCTGCTTCCCTTCCAGAATTTCAAAAGGTCACGTGGATTTTCGTTGCCCTCCCCCCCCTCCCACACCTTCGTGAAATTTCGCCAGACCCCCCCCCCACCCTATTTAATCACGCGTAATTAATGGACGCACCTTAAGACAACCACGAAGTACATTAAATAACTTCTCAAGCATTGCGTCTGTCACGAGATATTACGTAATATCAAGTGACGTCATGACATACGGCCCTTCCTCAAGCTTGGCAGTGGAACACTGTATTCGCACCAAGAATTACTGTTTTCTTTTCCAATCAGTTTCGATGACGAATTAAGTTACGGAAACTGCGAGCACTAGGATGCGACGCCTTTTAATCACCACACCTGCTCGTAACGTATTGGTGGACCTGATCCAATAGGGGAGCCATGTAGCCATCTGCCCGTGTTCTGTGTGGTGAGTGTATTTTGTTGTTGTGTAGGTGATTACGGGAAACCGCATCAGGACGACCGGGTTCAGGACTCGGTACAGGTCCCGCTGCCACACTGGAGGGTAATAATAGTGTGAGAAGGAACGGACTCATCACTGCAACTGTACGCAGCAAGACGCAATCTCGTCTGACAGAATTTACTATAAGGGTCGCACTCTACAAAGCCGGATTGTGACAGCGGGGGCCCCTACACTAGGACTTTTTTTTTTTTTTTTGCTATGTTTTTACGCCTCGTCCACGGCTAAGGTCATTAGAGGCGGGATGGGACTCGGGACAAGAAATGGAAAGGAATTCGGCCATGGCCTATTTGAAGGAAGCATCATTCGCCTGGAGTGATTTGGGAAAACATGGAAAACTAAAATCTGGATGCCTGGGCGGGGATTCGAACCCACGTCCACGAGGCCAGAGCGTTAACCGTTCACCCACCACGCTCGTCTCCGTACCCTAGGAGGCGCGGGACCCGTAAGGGAGCGTGCACAAACTACGTGGCTCGGTCCAGGGGAGGGGGAGGGTTTGGCTGGAAGGCTACGCTGGACTACATGGGCGGGGGGAGGGGTTCCGAGCCAGGCCACGTAGCTTTCCTTTCATAACGTTCTTCGGAGTTAAAATGAGGAACAGAACACACAACAGCATGTGAATATTTATTTCCTTCAGATAATTATCTCCGTAAGTAATTTACAATAGTCTGACAGGAGCAAACAGTACAAAATGTCTTCTGGAATCAAAAGGGGAAAAAGCTACGTGGGGTAGAGGCAAAAGCCACGTAGGGCTAGGTGGGGGGAAGGGGAGTTAAAAGGGGTCAAAATGGATCCACGTGGTTTGTGGACACTCCCCAACATTTGCTAACTCCTGCTACGTGGCTAATCCAGTACTGCGTAATGGGAAGACATTGCAAGCAGTGCTGCCAAATCTACGGATTTATCCGCAGATCTACGAAATTTTATAATAAACTTAGGATTTTAGGATTTTCAGATTTTGTTAAAATATCTACGGAGTTTTATACTTTTTATTATTTCTTTATTTTTCGTTATATTGGTGTTGTGTTAAACTATGAGTGGGTAGTGTTAATGTATTACAGAACTGTCAATAATTGTGAATCGTTTCTTTTTTGTTGTCCGTGATTTCTCGGCGCTGTATCTCGACAGAGAAGAGCGCGATTCCGTGTTAAATCCCGCTGTTAAGCGGTGTCAGAATTCTCTCTCGCGGTGCATTGTGGTCTCTGCCTCGTCAGGGGGCGGCCATTAATTACGTGAGGGTTTTTCCGGTATTCCGTACTCCCCTCTTCTGGTGAGACTACGCGAGATCTGGTCGGACCCCCCCACTCTATAAAGTGACGCGTGATTTTCACCGAGATTTTGCTCCCCCTGCTAACGACCACGTAGATTTTTAGCTTTTTTAGTTCTCCTGATTCCAAGACCAGTTATCCCCTCTCCCCTTAGTTCGGCTTCTATACCATATACACCCCCCCCCCCCTATTCCCCTAAAGTTGATATTCGCATCATTTGTAGACCTTTTTTTAGCTCTCCTGTCCTTGAAGAATTTCAAAACATCACGTGAGATTTCCGTTAACCCCCCCCCCCTTCCCCTTGATGAGCTTTCGTGAGATTTCGCCAATTTCCCCCCCCCCCCATTTCATCTCACGTATTTTTCTTTGAACAGTTATTCCGTATTGCCTGTACACCCATTTCTTTTTTTGTATTACTTCGTTTGAATTATTCTAAACATGAATCTATCTGAGATATTATTGCCCATTGGAAGCAATACATTTCCTATCGTCAAGTAAGATGACAGCACTTTTGACACAGAATGTGTCTGCTTGGAATCAAGAGTAGACTGATAAGAGTAGTATACTTTAAACTAATTTCATGATGCCCTTGAAGTTATCCTGTGTGTGTTTGTTTTTTTGAGGGTAATAAGCGAGGGTGAAGTTTTCTCGAGATACAGAGGATATTTCTCGATACTACTGCTGTATTTCAAACTTAAAAACAGAATGACCTGCTCAACAGGAAGTTTTTTATATCCAAACAATCGTAAATTATGTTGGTTGTTTCAAGTCGTAGGAATTGGAACAAAGTGTTTACTGGAAGCTTATTTCATTACAATTATTCCACTCAGATTTCATTAACCGAGAATCATTTCGATTTAAAAAAAAAAAAAAAAAAAAAAAAAAAAAAAAAAAACGAATATTCGCTGTTCCGCCGCTATCGCCGACAGAGTATTCGTGTCTTCGCTCGCTGGCAGCCATTACGTCGTGTTTTCTCGGTGCAATGTTAGTTACGACTTTTTCTCGACAGTGTCTGTACTGCCATTTTTTAAATGTAAGTTCCAATCCTGAAATACATTTATGGGTAACATGCACCTCAACAAGTTACCACATGAACCCAAAGTTATTCCCGAACAGCCTGTAATGTTTGCAGCGCTACGCACAAAACGAAAATGTTTCCCAAAACTAACAGTTTTTCTGTGTCTCTCTCACATTCTTTTGGTTCTGACTCTACACCTCGTAAATGTCGAGATAATTAGAGGCGGGAAAGGACTTGAGGAACGGGAAGGATTTCGCCATGGCAGTTTGAAGTAACCATTGGCGTGGAGTGATTTGGGGAAAGCACTGAAAACCCAAATCTGGATGCCCGGAGGGGGATGAGAACCCACGTCCTCCCGAATGCGAATGTCAGAATGTTAACTACTCAGCCACCACGGTCTTGTCCTATTAATTTCGTAACAATTCAAATTAATTCTCTATTCAAGATCCATTCAGAAAAAAAATACGGGACGATACATCGGCCAGTAAAGATAGAAATAAGCTGAATTAGATGGTGGTAATGTTAGGTTAATACATCTGAAGGAAGCTTCATCGTGTAGCGTAGTATTAACTTGGCCGCTGCAAGAATAGACCAACAGCGGAAATTCACCTTTACCGACGCACGGCTGCATTACCCACGGCAAGAATATGCCACCGACGTTTTGTGTGTTTTAACCGTCACGGCAAAATGCTAATAATAATTCTGTGAAGAGCACCCGCACAATAACCGAAATTGTCTGACGTGATACAATATCCTAGTCAGGTGCAAAATTTATAGCGGCAAAACTATAATTTTGTAATGGAAATATTCATTTGTGACTGCCTACGAATTGTGTATCAATGGAAGGACCTCATAATATTTTCATACTGAAAATCGTTTATTTTTTTATGTGTTGTTATCGAAATACGTGAAACTTCTGCAGAAAAATGAATTTTTACTGTGGAAAATTTATGTATAAACAATTTTTAATTCAACAAATACCACACATTGCTGAAGAGAAATGCGTGTAGGAAAGAAAATGTGTTGGTGGGTATCGAACTCCTGACCTGTTGCCTGATAGTGCCGCTCTAATGGCCTCAGCTGTTCCCCTGCTGCTGTACACTCTGCGTGTGAAGTATTACCATCTTTGGTTTAAAATGAACAGCCTTATGATGACGTGTAGGCTACTATATTACGCATCCAGTTAGTTCGTTCTGTGAAACCCATATAACTGGATGCCTTTCGAGATTGGATACAAATTTTCGCCTGATTACTGAGGAATAACGATGCTCGATACGACAAAAACCGCAGCTACTAACACAGACACAATATAGTTGTGTTTGTATTGGTGCGCTCAGCTGTTTGGCTCGAATGCTGGCCACCTGTTTGTTGCTCTCCTAATAAACAAATCTTCTCTTTTATCTGTTACTGTATGTTGATCATGTTTTTAAACACTGTCACGAACAGTAAACATTATTCGTTGCTGTTATTGACATTCTTGTAAGCCTTGTTTAGTATGGGACTGGCCCAATACCAGCTTAGCTTTCGCTGTATTCTTCATCTAGTGAGACACATTTTCTAGGAAGTAACTCATTGTCCATTTTCTAAAAACAGCAACTGGTTCACTTGCACTTAACTCTTTGTATCTACCAAACAAAATGGCGCCAAACGGCACAACCGCCCAAAATGAACGTTTCGAATTCTACGACGCATAATAGAGCTGTAAAATCTGCGTCATTCTGAAGTAACGAAATTCTGCAAAGCTCGGTGTGTCTCCTGCGTCACCGTTTGTCTATTTTTGAAACTAGGTTAAAATAATAGGCGCAGTTTGTGGTCTGTGCGAGCATAAGCAGCTGATGTTCCGTTAGCACACATTTCCGCGTCGCCTTGTACCGGACAAATTTCAATGTAACAATCGTCCCAAGAATCAGTTTATAATGGATTACTTTTTAATTTGATTTTTATATCGACATTACAGATTTTCTCATAACTAAAATCCTAAATTCATCACTAAGCATAAATTTCACGTTTAATAACGGACAAATAACTTCCATTTTATTAGGAACATTTAGCAACACAGCATCTGCTCAAATATTTGGACCCACTTTCATCTAAAACGAACTACTTTTCTGGATCCAGCGTTAGTGGTATACTAATTTTAATAATAATTTCATAATACAAATCAGTTTGGAGGTACAGAATTCGTTTCTTTTCGGTTACTTTATTTACTGTGGACCTTAAAAAACAGTTAAAATTAGAAACAGATCAGCACTGTTTGGAATTTGTGTTGGTAGCCCTGCGGCTGTTACGCTTCCTGCTTTTCTTCCCCCAGGCAGCCTCAATCTGTTTGCGTATTTTAGTTCATTATTTTCAAAGTTGCACTGGACCTATAACGACTTTGATGAGTGAAAATTTCAATGTTTTAAGTACATCATCTCTATCGTCTAATCATTATCACGATAGTCGTCGAAATTAAAGAAAATTCAGTTTTACTGATAATGAGCGCTCTGGCTGTTCAGTTTAGTGTGCTAA
>JARYHS010006964.1:6838367-6886477 GCA_031002005.1 Vandiemenella viatica
AGCCTTTGAAGAATTCTCGTAATTTCGATAGACTCTATATAAACAGATCGCCTGGACAGAGAGTTTTAGTTTGCATTAAGTAATAATTCAGTGTTACAGAGACATTCATGCAAGTTTTCATTCAGTTGTCGATTCAATTCAAGTATTCAGTAAGTCAGTATTGCATCTTTGGATTGTAACAACTATGCTTGTGAATGTCGCAGACTTGTTTTGATTGAAAATAAACGAGCATCAACATACATTGTTTTTTGGTGGACTTTTTAAATTAATTAATGCAGTAAATTAAACCACCCAAAGAACCTTAACAGGTGGATCAAGAAAAACAAAGATACTTTTATGGCATTTGTTGATTTAGAAAAAGCTTTTGATAGTGTTAGGTGGGACAAGATGTTCAAAATTTTAAAGAAGTCAGGTCTAAAGTATCGAGATAGAAGAATACTCTATAAACTATACAAGAATCAAGTGGCTGTAATAAAAGTAGAGAATCACGAGAGACATGCATCAGTTAAAAAGGGTGTGAGACAAGGTTGTAGTCTATCCCCGTTGATATTCAACTTGTATGTAGAAGAAGCAATGAAGAAAGTCAAAGAAAAATTTCCATGCGGCATAAGTTTTCAGGGAGAAAAAATCAGTATGCTACGATTTGCTGATGACATTGTCTTGTTAGCAGAGAGGGCTGAGGATATTGAGAAGTTATTGAATGGCATGAACAAAATACTGAAGGAAGATTTCGGACTGAATATAAATCAAAGTAAGACAAAAGTGATGAAATGTAGCAGAAATGATACCAATAGTAGCAGATTAAATATAAAAATAGGATCGGATGCTATAGGAGAAGTGAGTGAGTTCCGTTACTTGGGAAGCAAAATTACAACCGATGGCCGAAGCAGGAATGATGTTAAAAGCAGAATAGCGATAGCAAAAAGAGCCTTCATGAAAAAGAGAAACCTTTTAGTTTCAAATATTGATCTAGGAATTAGAAAGAACTTTTTAAAACTCTATGTGTGGAGCACAGCACTTTACGGTAGCGAAACATGGACTTTAGGAATACCGGAAAGAAAGAAACTTGAAGCATTTGAAATGTGGTGCTACAGAAGAATGCTAAAAATTAGGTGGACAGACAAAGTAAGAAATGAACGAGTTTTGGAAATGATGGGTGAGAAAAGAAGTTTATGGAAGAAGCTTACAGGAAGAAGAGACAGGCTTTTAGGTCATATTTTGAGACATGCTGGATTGGTTAATTTGTTAGTAGAGGGTACAGTCGACGGTAAGTACTGTAGAGGTAGACAGAGATTAGAATATATGAAGCAGATAATTGAGGACGTGGGTTGTAAGGGGTATGTAGAAACGAAAAGGTTAGCACAAGATAGGAAGGAATGGAGGATTGCATCAAACCAGTCTAAAGACTGACGACAGAAAAAAAAAAAAAAAAAATTGTGAAATACTTTAGAAAGATCTAGTGCTACATTATCAACTTGGCCTCCCTTGTCCAACCCACTTGAAGTACCTTCCATGCACGCCACCATCTGAGATTCACATGAATTTCCTCATTTAAATCATGTTGCTGAGTATCAAACCAATGTCTTTTATCACAGATTTTTCTGCTGGAGTTGCATATTATTCTCTCCATCAATTTGACTGTCACCTATATCGAATTAATTGGCCTGTAATTTTCAATCTTCCTTTATGAACCTGAACTATTTTTCAGTCTTCTAGCATGGAGCAAGACTCCATACTCATTCTAAATAATATTTCAAGGTAAGGTACAGTATCAAATCACACAAACTTTAATATTTTAGTAGTAGTTTTACCTACACCTTTGTGCTTATTTAATTTAATGATTCCTTGATACTTTGCTGATGATTTATTTTAGATTTTATCTTTTCCTGCAGTTGATGACACTGTAACAAAGGTCAAATCAGGTTTCGATTTAGAATATAAAATTTGTTCCCATATTAGATTGCTGAAAAAGTTGCTAGGAATTTCAGTAGTCATTTAATTTATAAAAGATTAAAAGATTTACTGATAAAATTCTTCGTGGGTTTCTGCCGAATAAGTTCAAGAGCTTCCACCACTGTCTTCATCAGAACTTATCTAGCAGAACACACAGAGAAAAAAAAATTTACAAAATAGTAAAACATTCCTGGTCTCATTATTTAAAATAAGGGGCAGGTCGTTAGCTACGCCAATGTCTTCCCTTATATCTAAACATAATATATAATCAGTTAAAATGTTGCGCACTATCAAAGATACGTCACAAGCACCATATTCCGGGGGATCCACCTGGTGGATCAGAAAACTATGCGTCAAAGGACAATTTAATTTAATTTTAATTGCAATGGAGCACACACTCCGGTGGCAATTTCCCTACACACTAAACTTCCCCCTATCCTGCACCCTCCTACATTTGCCCTCTACCAATTTTATAAATTCTTTCAACATTTTCGGTAAGATATTCATCATTCCCCTTTGTAACTCATTTCAATCCCTGACACCCTTACCTAAAAAAGAAAATCTTCCCACACCTTTGTGCCAGAAATCGAGTGTCAGCTTGTGGTCATGGTCATCTTTTCCTTTCCATGAACTACTTTTCATACCTACTGCAATATCTTTCCATGCCTCATTGCCAATATACGCCCTGTACACACCCATGACCCTCCTTATCCTCCTCGTCTTGCAATGAATCCAATTCCAGCTCCTTTATCATATCTGTCACTGATTGCATTCTGCGATAATTTCCAGAAATAAATATAGCAGGCCTTCTTTGCACCTTCTCCAACACCTGTATTTGATACTCAAAATGTGGGTCCCATTCTACACTACCATATTCGAGCAATGGTCTGACCAAAGTTTTGTAATCAATTCCTTTACTTCTCTCGTGCATCCCCTCATCACTCTCTTCAACAAGTGCAGAACTTTGAAACCTCTTCCTACCACCTGTCCAATGTGTCCTGTCAGTTAAGCTTGTTATCAAAAGTAATGCCAAAATATTTACATTTCAGGTCTTCAGCAAGCAATTCTTTTCCCACCTTATGCAGTATTCATAATTAAGCTTTTGTTTTCTATTTGTGTATCTAATTAGCTGACCCTTCTTTCCATTTATCTTCATCCCATGTTTACAAACCCAACTAGATATCCTGTCCAGATCACCCTGCAACTTTTTTTAGTCCTCTATCATTTTGATTCTTTTATACAGCATTATGTCATCTGCAAACACTCTAATTTCAGATAGTAAACAATCAACATAATTATTCATTAGAATAATGAACAGCAATTGTCCCACTACGCTACAATGCGGCACACCTATTTTTACTTCCACTTCCTTTGATACCACATTTCCTACCATAACTTTCCGTTTTCTACCTTTTAACAAATTTTCTACCCAGCAAATCACTTTCTCATCCACTCCAATAGTTTTTACCTTAATTACTTCCACTTTGTGGCTCACTCTGTCAAACGCCTTTGACAGATCTAGTGCTACACTATCAATTTGGCCTCCCTTGTCCACTTCATCTGAAATATCTTGCATATATCCCACCAACTGAGATTCGCATGTATATCCTTGCCTGAACCCATGCTGCCTACTTGAAAACCACTTACATTCCTCACATACATTTCTGATGTGGTTGCATATCAATCTTGCCATTAATTTACCTACCAAAGAAGTCAAAACGATTGGCCTGTAATTTTCAACTCTATTTCTCATCCCTCCTTTATGTACCGGTGCTACTATCGCACTTTTCCAGTCTTGTGATAGCAGCAAGTATCCAGACTCAATTTAAATAATATTTCAAGATATGGTACAATGTCACATCTGGCTATCTTTAAGATATCTGTAGTAATATTATGTGCACCAGCCCACTTATGTTTTTTCAGCTTGCTTATTTCCTTCATGATTTCTTCAGGATGAATTTCAAATTTTTTAGTATCTTCATTTCTAATCGTATTGTTAAGCTCGTTCTCCGAATTAGAACTTCCCGTTTCTGATTCATGGTACCTTATGCTCTCACTAAACCAGTCACTTAAAATCTCTGCCTTTTTCAAATCATCAGTAATTACTTCTCCATCCTTACCAATAAGAGTCTCTACACCCTCCCTTCCCCTCAGTTTCTTCAGATAGCCAAAGAAATTTCTAAATGCATTAGTCAGTGGTCCTCCTGCACTGACAATACTCTTCATAAACCCACTTTTAGCCACTTTCTTTACAATGTCCAACATGGAGGCGAGTAAGGAGAACTTCAATCCCTTCTTGCGCCGCTGAACGAGTTCTCCAGGGCTGAACAGTCCGTTTGACCAGCGAGAGCTTATTATGCTAAATTTCTATCCACTGGCCGTGCTATACAGCAAACACAATTCTTCTTCCCGCCAAGGCAAGGTCTGACTATGGGATTAGAGCAAAGTTGAATATGACCCTGTCACAGGCTATCTTGGCAGATTCATCAGCTACTTGATCCACCTGATTTTCACATTGTCCAATACCCAACAGAATAAAACGTTCCTTTCACAATATTGGAGAGATCAGAGAGCGTCTTGTATGTCCTGGACGAAATGGTCTACTGGGTATATGTTTCCAAACGCCCAAATACAAATGAAGGAATCACAGCATATGGTGTTCTTCATTTCGCACATCAATTTCGTATGCTTGACCAACTTTAACAAACTCTAATACTCGGCGGTTCATGAGCTGCAACCTGATGTTTACTTAGTATTTATGTCACTCGAGGAAACTACTATTTTTCAACCGTTTTCAATTTCTTTACAAGCAAACTATTCTGGTGACCAACAATGTCTATAGTAAAACTTTGGCGTCTCTTCAACAAATCGTGAGAAAACTGTCAGTGATTTAAGAAAACGACATATTTAATTGATCTTTCTATCGAGACTATACCTACTTATCGAGAAATCATATTCTTACCAAGGTAGTCGCGGGAACACTGCAGAGATGTATTCTTTGCCGCGGTTGTGGCTCAGGAGGCTAGGTGGGGTCAGCGGCCACATTACAACAGTTTGTTTTTTGTTCACTACAATCAATCGTCAAAGTATACTCGCTAATACTTACAGGCTTCACTCTGAGCATAGATGAAATGGAGTTGTCAAAAGATGTGTGCAGACCTCCACATCTGCGAGAATTGGCAGTGGTGGAAGAAAATCAAAACAAAAAATTAGACCTAAACGAAGTATGGTAGAAAGAAGAAAAGTAGACATGATTCGACAATTTATTAAAAAATAAACAGGTAGAGTCTTCTCACTGAAAATTTTGTATTTTTATTGTTCTGTAAGATCTACAACGCTTACCTGGCTTGCGATCGTGAGCGTGGCGTCCCCGTGGGGGTCCCGACATACAGGTTGAAAAACACTGCTGTACAGCAACTTGCTCCATTAGCCTGCTTAGTCTGATTCGTATATACTGGGGTAAAATCACGATGCCGGTTTAAAACATCATTAAAAACTCTGATAAAAATACTGTAAGCAATAAGTAGCCTGTACTGTGACAGCTCAGAATTCGTTCTGGGTCTCTTCAAAAGCAATGGGGGTAAGTGTCAGGTCTTTCACAGCACACACACATATATATATATGTTTTGTAATTGTTAATTATTGTAATGAATATTTGAACGAAAAAGTGTTTTTTGTTTTTTTTGTTTTTTTTTGTTTTTTTTAAGTGAACCAGTGAAAGAATTGAGGGGTTTGCAAAAAATTATAAAACATATTTCAGAATGTTGAAAAGGAAAATGTACTTGTCACTGCTATGTTGGAATTTATATTTGAGAATAATAAATTGAAATAAAGGAGGAGATGTGGCAGTTTTTTTTGTTAAAGTTGTTGATTATGAATGTCATAAACTAGCAACTACAAGATAGGTAAATCATTTCAGTAATTCAATTGCTATCAATAAGGCGTCATGAACTGATGGAGCTAAAGTAAGTAGATTCATGGCAGGATGTTCGTACATAGATTGGAATGAAAATTCACAGCCTACCCATACATTGGATAGCACTACAGTATGCTTATAGGGAATCGGAAAACACTCTCTAAAATAACACAGTATGTTATTTAATTTCGTAAACCAATAACTAATAACAATTTTAATGTACATGTTTGATGAAAAATACATTAGATAGCTTTCTGAAACAAACCAGTAGGTACTAAGGCAAAACTTACATGTATTTGAAAACTCATGTAACACAAGAATTTTGTATTGTTAACTTTGAAAAGCAAGCAGAGCAATACAAGATTCTGAAAGCTTATGTAAATTTAGAAATGCTTTGTTAGAGTGAATACACAATTTTTTTATAAATTCAGTTATTATTTTGACGAAGTACATTAAACTTTAATTTTGGAAATTGTGAAGTTAACCTTTAGAGATTTGCAATCTCTTTGTTAATAGTTGTTTGTAATTGAGTTTAAAGAGATTTTGAAGCGAATAATTAAACACATAATTTTACTGTCGATGAACATCTAAATTGTAAGATTTTGAATGTCTGGAGTGCAATTTATTTTTCTCTATTAATTATAATGTATATTGCTATTAATTCTGTTTGTAGTAAATTTTGTTAAGAAATTATTATAACTGATACATTATACATCATTACTAGCAGTAAAATGACTCACTGATTAGCTAAATTTTATTTATTGGAAATTATTAGATTCTAAACATTAACAACTATATTGAAATAAATGATAATTTTTATAAACTGTGAGCTGCTATATGTTTATTACAAATATGAAAATAGAAAATTTTGTTAAGAAATTGCTCAAAATAAAATAAAAAAAAACTGTAAAAAAATTTATTTATAAAAATTTCATAGCATTAAAGCATGAAGTAATTGTAGATTTAAGATTGTCAAAGACAAATTTCTGGTGTTTTTGTATAAGTTTTGCAGCACTAAACTTTATGACAGGATCAGAATTTTGAATGGTCTAATCCAATTTAAACCATATTTGTTGGGTTAAGATATCCTCAGCGGATTGGCAAAATGTTAGCTATACTGGAATGTGTCATCATTGATTGGAAGACAATAGAACGTAAAGTTAAAAAAAGTCAGTTGTAATACTGTTAGAAATGCACAATATGGTTAAAATGTGAAAAATTCTATTGATTCAACAGTCCAGATACTAAGTTTTTAATTTGAATTGATAAGTAATAAATATTTTTTTTAAAAAAAGTTCGGAATTTAATTTGAATAAATAAAAATTCTTGAAACAGGTCCATACTACTTAATTTCTATAAAATTGTCTAAAATATTTCAATCAGTAATACATTTGATAGTATTATATTTTATTTGATCCATTTCCATGTAAAGAGCCAATAAAAAATTAATCAATTTAAAAAAAAGTAATATCTCATATCCTGATGCCCATAAATGAATAATATTTGCTCTCCCATTTTCAAGGGGATAACATTTAGTGTTTCACTTGAAAATTTCATATTAAAACACTGAAAAGTAGACTTAACTATTTTATCTGCTGGTGCTTTATATACTTAATTTGCATTTACTTCATTTTATACAAGTTTTGAATAGCACATAATTTATATTTGTATGCAGCTTTAATTTGTCTAATTTAAAATTATTTAACAACAAAATCCTCTCAAGTGTTGAGCCAGATGGTGTTGTAAAAACACGATGTTTCGACAGCTGGCTCTGCTGTCTTCATCTGGTATCTTGTAGCTGTTGCAAGAGGCAGAAGCAGTGAGCTTGTGACAGCTACAAAATACCTGATGCAGACGGCAGAGCCAGCTGTCGAAACGTCTGTTTTTACAACACCGTCCGGCTTGGCAAGCAGTGGCCGGCTTGCTTTGATATGCCGGGGAAGTCTTAATTGAAAATTTTGTTATATAGAATTTGAAAGTTATTTGGTAAAATAATAAGTATTATCACCCCTTTGAGTTACAGTAGTTAAAATAATTAAGGATATACTTTGGTAAAACTAAAAATTTTCAGGTAATTGTATAGTATTTACTGGTACTACAAAACTGTAATTCTGATAGTTTAATACAGGATTGAAACTTGTGAATGCAGGGTGATTCAAAATTGTTGTCGGGGTTTCGAAAAATTCCTACACTTAGCACAATCGAGATACGAATCTGAATCTTATTTTGATGAAGAAACTCACCAAGTTTTCTTACATCCATTACAAATGTTCTATATGTGCGCCCTGTGTCACTCTGCACACATCTATGCTATAGTCCATTTCATCCCACACGCGATACAGCATGTCATAAGAAATGTTTAGAAAGGCGGCCCTGATCCGTTCTCTGAGTTGCGAGATAGTTGTGGGTAGAGGAGGAAGATAAACCTGATTGCTGACATAACCCCACAGAAAAAAAATCACATGGGGTTAAATCTGGTGATCGAGGTGGCCAAGGAATGAGTGTTTGGTCACTTTCGGCTCCGCGTCCTATCTATCGCTGCGGCAATTGTTTGTTCAGAAATTTTCTGACCTCCCGATGCAAATGAGGTGCAGCACCATCTTGTTGGAATATGAAATCATCCACTTCTTTGAGCTGAGGCAGCAACCACTTAGAGACCATATCGAGGTAAGTTAGTCCTGTTACTGTCTGTCCATTGAAGAAGAACGGACCGTACACTTTCACCTTGGAAACAGCAGCGAACACACACACTATTGGAGAATCACGCTGGTGTTCAATAAAAGCACTGGGATTTTCTGTCCCCCAAATCTGCACATTATGTTTGTTGACTTTCCCACACACGTGAAAGTTTGCTTCATCACTAAAAATGAGTGTTTTAAAAAAACCATCTTCTTCAATTTTCTCTTGCATAATGTTGCAAAATGTGAGACGTTTGTGATGTCAGTCAGGTGTTAAAGCCTGAAGCAGCCCTAGGTGATAGACTTTCATTTTTAGGCATTTTCATAGCACGTGCTAAACTGTGGTTTGCGGAATGTTCAGTTCTCTGCTGCCTCTTCCTGTTGATTTCCACGGGCTATATTGATAATCTTCTCTAACATGGTTCACGTCGACTTCCGACACAGAAGGACGGCCACTGCTTTTCCCTTTGCATAAGCAGCCCTTCTCCACAAATTGCGCATACCACCTCTGAATGGAATTGTCTGAAGTTGCATCCTTCATAAAATTTTTTCGAAAGTGCCGTTGGACAACGGTAACTGACTGATACACGTGAAAATCTAGAGTACAAAAAGCCTTCTCTATAGAGTTAGCTGCCATATTGCAAACAATGACATCTGGCGGAACAAAACGTAACTACAAGATTAGTGGCTGCTACAAAACAAAACTTTGAGAGTATGTCTATTTATCCATGTAAAGATAATACTTGTATGTTTAGTACACAGCTGGTAAGAAATTCATGAAACCCCAACAATCATTTTGAATCACCCTGTATAATTTGTGAAATTTACTGAGCCCCTTCTCCAGAAAGGAGGAGTTATAATATACAGGATGATTAAAATTAAAGTTTAAGTTTCAAAACGCTCTAAAAAATGAACCACTGATTCGAATAACGTCAAAATTGAACAGCGTATTATTGAAGAAGGGGGAAAGAACATGAACCAAAAAAGCATCCATCCAATCGGTTTTTACGTTTCGCGAGGCTTGCGCAATACATGTTCAATATGCTGTCCACTGTTGTCTGCAACAAGATTAAATCGGGAAACAGCATGTTCCACAACCAATCAAATTGTCACCGGGGTCAAGTTGAGAATGTGTTCAATGCGTGTCTTCAATTCAGCTATGTTGGCAATCGGAGTACTGAACACAACATCTTTCATATAACCCCACAGCCAGAAATCACACGGATTAAGATCATGTGGTCGGGCCGGCCAGGCTGTAAGGAAATGATGACTGATAATTCTAGCATTTCCGAAATGCCACCTTAACAACTGCTTTACTCGATTTGCAATGTGCGGAGGACTGCCATCTTGTATTCATGTTCTTTCCCCCTTCTTCAATAATACGCCATTCAATTTTGACGTCATTGTAACCAGTGGTTCGTTTTTTCGAGCTTTTTGAAACTTGAACTTATATTACAATCACCCTGTATATATAAAATATAGGATACTGAGAAATTAGCAAAAATGATTATTTATTAAAATTACTGAGATTTATTGAATATATGAGTAATATGCTGATAAATTGGGTGAAGACTAGTTTTTATTTACAGTACAGGGATCTATCTGTGTATATAGTTAGTTTATATCTGTTAATTCCGCAGTGCTTCAAAAAACCAGTTCCTAACCTATCGACTGGCTAGTAGTGCTGAAGTTTATTTTAGCTAATGAAGAAACACCTAAATCTATGTGGAGTACTGAAAGCAATAAACAAAGGTTTTTATCTTTAAACTCAGAAACATCAAGAGATTTCTATTTCAGGAATTATTAACCATCTGATAAATTAACTTCTTATGGTGACACAATAGGACAAATAGTTCACCCCTGTATGCTTGTTATAACACTACCTACATACATATATAAAAATATTTTATTCAGTGCAAGAAGTTAACATGTGCTTTTACTGTAATAGCTTGCTAACGAAGTGTTAAACAAAAGAGCAAGTTCAACGTAGGTGAACCAATGATAGTTGATGCCACAAAGACTATGAATGGCTGTTATTTTTAACCATAGTATTGATTAAATTTCACAGTGAGATTTATTTTTCTTGTGTAATATAGTGCAATTTTGGGAGTTATATAGAAACAAAAATCACTTAAATGTGGTTTATTAAAGGAATAATTTTAGTCTATATCAACACACTTTCTGTACAAGCACATAATATATTTGTAAAAGTTTCTTTACATCACAGCTATATCTGCTCTATTCCCAACCCTGAATGCTCAGAACATCGTATCAACAACAAAAGATTCAAAGGATGTACAACTAATAGCATAGGGTGATGAGTAATGAAATGCTTTGAATTTTGTATTCACTATGAGAATATATTTCAAATAAACTATATATATACAAAGGAACAATCATAAGTTAAGAATATGACTTTTATCACCTATTGGTATAAAAGAAGCAATTAGATTGTGCAGTCTTCATAGTCAAAGAATGATCAAAATTACAAAATATAGATGGATAGCAATCTGGACACTATAATAACTGATTCAAATTTCTTTATATACTAATTCCAATATATTTGAAAAATACAATCAAGAAACTGATATAAATTAATCTGAATAGTTGAATTTCATTTCTTTGTAGTACAGGAGAGTTAATAACAATTAATTTTCCATCTGCAATAAATATATACGAAGAAGGTGTCTACGTTTCTTTGCTTATAGTTTCACACCTCATCAAAATTATGGTTATTAGAGGTGGGAAAGGACTGAGGGCTAGGAATAGGAAGGAATTTAGTTACGACATACTTGCCTATTGATTTCAGGGAACTACAAACAGAAATCTGGATAGTTGGATGGGGATTTAAAGATATATCATTCAATCACATCAAACGCATTGTTTGAAAACTTATGGACTAAAACATTTTAACTATATGTAACATTAAAAAATTAAAACAATATATAAAGATCGTATAAAACTTTAATAAATGTTATCATTAGTATAAAGTAAAATTCTATAAAAAAATTAAAATTGATAATAAATGTTGAAAGCAATACTAATAAAATTATTAATTTTTTAGTTACAATAGTTGCATAAAAATTTAGAAATCACAAAATACCTCTTTAGTATTACTGGATGAATTAAAAGTAAAAGTCCACAAAATGCTAGCAACATGTAATGCAAAAATTAGATTAATAATATATAATAACCATTTTTTGTTATTCGATCAACAAATTATTTATATGGGTTCACATACTTCCGCAGTCGTTGTCAATGATATCTTGGTTGTCAGGGTTGAATTCTGTCAATTTTGTGGCTTTCTTCAGAGAAATCTGAAGAAGACCACAAAATGATGGTCGAAATGTGATGTTTTGATAAATTGACATGGTTTGACCAGGACAATTAAGGTAATAAATTAGTTATATTCTTAAATTTTTCATTTAAAAATAGTAGAGAATAAGTCAAAAGAAAATTATAAAATGAACTCCTTCAATAAGAGCCAGGAATTGATCTTTTTTAATATACAACACTTTTCCAAATTTAAATAAAAGAAATATATAATTCATACCTAATTCTCTGGTACTTGTAAATGTTTTGTTTCCTGAATCAATTTTCCACAAATATAAAAAGATAATGATGGTTAATTCAAATTAACAAGACTTAATTACTCTTCACAATATTTACAATTATATCTGAAAGAGTTATAAAATGATTTTATTGATATCAACCAAATTATGGGTAACTACAGATCAAACATTTAAAAGACAGTTTATTTCAGTTTTTTCTGATTCTTTTCTTATATACTTGGCAATGTAAAATAACTATTGCAAACCACATAAGATCCAAATCAACTAAATGTATTACCTTATGATGTATAAAATACTAGACAACACTGGAAAATCACGATTCAATCAAATATACCCTCTAATGCTTTTTAAATTGCTTAGACTGTAAAAGCATTTTTGAAAAATAAAATCTGCATTTAACTTAACAAATTATCTAACATTCATAAGTAAAAACAGAAAAAGTTAGAGTACCTGTTTATCAAGAAATTAGTTATGACCATGAATGAATTCGTTGATGCTGCCTTAAGTGTTGTGACAGCGCAAAAGATTTACCACAAAATTCACAGACAAATGGACGTTCACCTGTGTGTGTCAGGTGATGCCTTTTTAGACTCCCAGACTCTTTAAAAGATTTTACGCAAACCTCACATGAAAATGGACGTTCGCCAGTATGAATCCTGTAATGCTTTTTAAGATTTGAAGACTGTGTAAAAGATTTACCACAAACCTCACAAATATATGGGCATTCTAATAAATGTATCATTTGATGATTTTTTAGATGATCAGATCGCATAAATGTTTTTCCACAAGTTTCACAAGAAAATGGTCGTTCACCAGTGTGAATTCTCTGATGAACTTTAAGGTTTGCAGAGTGTGTAAAAGATTTTCCACAGTACTGACAGTGAAATGAATGTTCTCCTAAATGAATTTTGTCATGCATTTTTAAATCGCTAGAGCGCGTAAACGTTTTACCACAAACATTACAAGAAAATGGACTTTCACCAGTATGAATGCTTCGATGCAATTTCAGACTAAAAAAACTCTTTAAATGTTTTCCACACATTTCGCAAGAAAACGAGCTTCCTGCTGAATGCATTTTCTGATGAGTTTTAATTTGTGAAGGCTGTGTAACCGATTTTCCACAGATTTCACAAAAAAATGGGCATTCACCAGTGTGAATCCTACGATGCGTATTAAGAAGCCAAGTATTTTTAAAAGATTTTTCGCAAAATTCACAAGAAAATCGTTGTTTACCTGAATTAATTCCTTGCGGCATTACAGTTAATTGTTCAACTAATTGAATCTTACCAACACTTGGAATGAATTTTAGTCCACCGCTGCATTTGTAACTGGTGACCGATTCCTCGTCTATGGTGATTTTTATTTCATCTATAGGATTTGCTAGTTTGTAGGTGTTAATACTCCTTAGACAGTCACAATCATCCCTTGGAACAAAAACATTGTAGATTATGTCTGATTCTTGAGGCACAAAAATTGTTTTTAAATTCAGTGTAAGAGTAAAGATGGCGTCATAAACATAAAACTTAATTTAAAATAACATGATTTCAACATTCAAGTAGCGGTAAAGAATTGCACACCATTTTATTCTTAATAGAGTGATTAATAGTCACAGCAAGTTACTATTTTTTCAAAAAGCCACCAATTCAAATAACTAGATTATCTGTATTTATCAGATAAAAGAAGACAAGAAAATAAAATCAGTTACAAAATTGAATATTACAACAACTATAAAATAACATTCCTTTCTATTCTGCTAAATGATTTAAAAATACTAAACACTATACCGATTCCCAATTTGTAGACATTTTACAGTGCAAATGACACATTTTTTCCTTCCTTGATACACAGACCAGAAACACACATCTCATACCAGAAGCTGTTATATGTACAATTGTGCTTTAAGCCTATGTAATGAAAAGAAAATTTAGAATAAACAGGATATTCTTATATTATTCACAGTTAAAGTGAAAGTGCCAGCTAGCTTTACATGAAGATTGGAGACCATAGAAACTATTTAGAACAGATGTCGCAAATAATTAACTCTAAGTATAGTGATTTTTTTGTATCAATTTGCTTTCTTAGAACTTTCTAAAAGCAAAACATCTAATTTTCTTTTCTATAACAATTTTTATAATTAATGACATATTCACTATGCAGTTCATAATTTATTTTTGTTGATTCAAATTATTTGCGACGTTCATGCATCATCTAACTACACAAATATATATATTACAATTGGAAGGGTATGGAAACACAAGAAAATGCCTAAATGTATTGAAAATAAAAAAACTAAGTTGAATTAATACAGTTGCCACATTATTGCTAAGTACAATATTGTAATCATGTCATAGTGCCAATATACCCTAGATTCCAACATATTATTGTCTTTTAAATATAAATACTTCTACCATTTGGAACAAATTGTTCAACATTCCTCTTGAAAACCTGTTCAAGTGCCAAAATTTACCACTTATAAATAAAATATTTTTATAACCTTACACATCAAATCAAACTTAATTAATAGCAATGGAAATTTCATTCCCCATACAATCCCTCAATTTCCCAATTTTCGTCGTGCTTATTACAAGTATATTAAAAGCTCTGTACATTTTAATAGACATACCACCTTCGTTTTCTATACCAATTTCCACAGACAAATCAACCTTTCCATCCATTCACACAAACTTCATCTCTTGAAATCAAAATTGATAATGTTCATCCCATGTATTCCCATGCTTATATAATGGCATGGCCAAGTAGTACTCTTACTTCACTGGTATATCCCATCAGTAATTTCTCTAATAGATAGTTTCAAAAAAAAATCTAAAATTTTCTCAGTGAATCCTATGCAACCAACATTGTAAACACACTATATGCCTAGCTATTTACATTTAATTCCTTCCACCAAAATTACCTCATTCACTATAAAGGCATACAAGTGTTTTATTTCACTAGCTTTCGATACTTTTCAGCAAGTATCTTCAGTCTATCTTGTCTTGCCTACATAGATATTTAGTTTATGTCTCCTTTATCTAATAGCAGAACTATTAGCTGTAGCCTGTATTGCCTTATAAACAATGTCACAATATGATAACATTTACTGTGTACTATACTGGAGGAAATTAAAAGAACAAGACCAAGACAAGAATTTTCTGAAACTTTGTAGATATACCCAGAGTCATAGCCAGAACAAATAATAACAAACTGAAATAAGCTGAAGAGCCAAATAAATTGGCATAGGCATGAGTATATGTAAATACTCAGAGTATGGTGCTGCAGTCGGTAACGCCTATATGAGACAACAGATAGCCGGTGCAACTGTTAGATCGATTAATGGTGCTACAATGGCAGGTTATTACGATTTAAGTGAGTTTGAATGTAGTGTTATAGTCAGCGCACGAGAGATGGGACACAGCATCACAGAGATAGTGATGAGGTGGCGATTTTCCCGTATGAGTATTTCACAAGTGTACCATGAATATCAGGAATCTGGTAAAACATCAAATCTCCGACATTGCTGCAGCCGAAAAAAGATCCTGCAACAAAACCAACAACAACTGAAGAGAATCGTTCAAAGTGACAGAGGTGCAACCCTTCCGCAAATTACTGTGGATTTCAATACTGAGCCATCAGCATGTGACCCAATCAACGAAACATCTGCAACATGGGCTTTTGGAGCCGAAGGCCCACTAGTCTACCCTTACGATGTGCATGACACCAAGCTTTATGCCTCGCCTGGGCCCATCGACACCGATATAGGAGTGTTGATTGGAAACATGTTGCCTGGTCTGGCAACTCTCGTTTTCAATTGTATTGAGCGGACAGACAGCGACAGGTATGGAGACAACCTTATGAATTCATGGACCCTACATGTCAGCAGGGGACTGTTAAAGCCGGTGAAGGCTCTGTAATGGTGTGGGGCATGTGCAGTTGGAGTGACATGGGACTCCTGATAAGTCACTCTGACAGGTGACACATATGTACGCATCCTGGCTGTTCACCTGCATCCATTCATGTCCATTGTACATCCTGATGGACTTGTGACAATTCCAGCAGGGCAATGTGACACCGAACACGTTCAGAATGCTACAGAGTGGCTCCAGGAAAACTCTTCGTAATTTAAAAACCTCCGCTGGCCACCAAACTCCCAAGGCATGAACATTATTGAGCATATCTAGGATGCCTTGCAATGTGCCGTTCAGAAGAGATCTCCACCACATACTCTTACGGATTTATGGACAGCTCTGCAGGATGCAGTGTGTCTGTTTCCTCCAGCACTACTTCAGACATCAGTCGAGTCCATGCCATGTTGTATTGCGGCACTTCTGCGTTTTCGCGGGTGCCTTATAGGATATTAGGCAGATGTACCAGTTTCTTTGCCTCTTCAGTGCAGATCAGACTAAGTTTATTACCTTTAGATACAGTTGTCAGTAAGAAGTGTGCCCACATTGAGCACCTACAGATTTACAGAACACTGTTGGTATTTAATCAATAAGTGTTTGGAATATCATCTCGGGGTATGTCTATGCCTGCATGTCTCATGCAGTTAGTTGTAGCACAGTTTGTGGTGGGTAACTATGTGATGTAAGGTATCCATTCCTGGCATCTTACACGTTTTCTGTTGAGGACAAATTTGGGGAATGTGCTATCCAAATTGTGATTGTAACCCCTTGAAAGGCATATGTTGTGATGGCCAAAATATGAAAACGGGCATTATGCTATTGAAAGATGTGATTCGGATGGTGGACGCGAAGGATTTCACAATAGGTTGCAGCACGTCATCCATATACTGGTTGGCTGTCATTATGCCTTCAACATCAATCAACTCAGTCCTGCTGTCAAAACTGATTTACCCCCTTAACTATGACAGCAGTGGCTGGAATTGCGTGATATTCTGAAATCAAGACAGAAAGGAGTTTCTCCACTACATCTGCATACATCTTGTTGATTCTTACCCTGCCACAGACAAAATCGATACTTGTTTCTAAACACAAATGTATGCTATTCATGTTTCTATTTGTGTTTTGCATTCCATCAGGCTAAATGATTCAAGCAATGAAATCAGGTAAATGAAACATTGCACATGGGTCGGAGTGATTAACGAAGCTTTAAACAATTGGTTTACAATCGTCTGGTAGGGCAGGTGACTCTCTGTAACCACAGCTTGTATCTGGCATGCAGTCACCCATCTGCCAGCAACTGCCACCCACATAATTTGGAAGACTTCATATGCTGTTGTCCTTCTGTACTGATCTGTGCCTGCTCCAAGAGTACTAGAGCCTTCTTTCATCAACTGTACACAAGTCTGTTTACTGATATTGCACTACGGGAAATCCTGAGGGAGATTTCTCAAGATATGATGCACCGATTTTAAACAAGCCAATTCTTGGCCTCTCTCATAATTTGACAGTTGGTTGTAGAGTTTCATCTCGCTTTGTTTTGGCACACTTGGTCAATAAAAACTTGCTGACAAAAAATTGTAATTTTATATCACATTGTTCGCCACTTATACACTAAATATATATTACTTTTGTATAATAAATAACCCCAAAATTTATTGATTTTTATATATACAACTTTCAATTTTTAATCATTTAATACTCTTGATACAGGGAAACTTGGTGTAAAATTTCATTCATTTGTTACAACTCTGTCTGGGTATTGAACTTTTAATTTCCATCAGAGTTTAACTTTGGAGTCATCATCAAGAAGCAATCAAATTAGATCAGTTGAGATGAAGAGGCTAGCACAAGATAGGAAGGGATGGAGGATTTCATCAAACCCGTCGAAAGACTGATGACAGCAAACAAAATAATAATAATAATAATAATTATTATTATATTAATATAATCAGACAATTATATTTGAGAACAACTAAGATACAGTAATCTCTTATGGTAAATATGAACATTTAATAGGAGAACTACATGTAATACATACACGTCTCATGCTGGGAATGACTGTTATTCCATACTATATACCATGTTTAAGAAAAGGAACTCAACAATGAGCCTTCAGCACTAGGCTCATATACTGAGGACTGACTGGCACCCGGATAGAACGGTGGTACAGGGCAGATGTTTACCTTACTTAGCACATTTTATGGCTCACTCTGCCAACAGCCTTTGAAAGATCTAATTATTTGAAACCAATTTGAAGTTTGCTTCAGTGTCATGGCGACATGTAATCATCAGACTTTTATAATAAATGATGTTTATGTGCATTAGTGTTTTGAAAGTGCAATGTTATATTATCCACACCCAAGAGGTATTAGTTATGAAGTGATTATTTTCTCATGAGCTAAGCAACAGCAAATTCAAAACCTCTGCCCAATACAAATTGTTTATTTGATTAGAGTATATATAGTGAGAAACACTTAAGCAATTCTATTCAATATTGGCTGTTAGACAAGAAAACTTACAATGTGTTATGGCAGCTCAGGCTTTGTATTATTTATAGAAGGTATTTAAAATATGATTAGATTCATAATAGTATGCTTACAATTTACAATCATGCAAACAATGAGAACTACAAATATACTCATTTCTGATTCTTGCTTATATAATTGATCACACAAGTCACATGATTATAATCAGAGTAGAAATAATACCAGTTTTAGTGCAAAACTTCAAGTAAATAACCGAAATAAAAAAATAACTACAAAAGAGAAATAAAATCTAATGTCGTCATCTTACCCTTGTGAAGTATTGCTGGTGTGTTTATGATGATGGAACTTCCTCACACCATCAAATACTTTAGAGCAATTTGTACAAATGTATAAGGGAGTTGAAACATCTGTAATATGGCTGAACACATGCTTTGTCAGACAGCACCAAGATAAAAAAGCCTGAGCACATAATACACACGTAAGTTCAGATAATGATGACTGTTCAAAGTTTGTTTTATTCCTGTGGGAAAGAATATGGTTACACAACACTGATGGACATAAGAAAATTTGCCCGCATTGTTCACAAATATTTAGTGGTGTTATTATGTTTAGGGCATGAGTAAACACATGCCTTATTAGCAAGTCCCACTGGTAGAAAGTTTGAGGACACTTGGCACATGTATACTGTCGTGGCCTGACCACAGGCAAGATGTTACCACCATTCCCACCAGATATACTGATACTGCTCATATCAGATATGACTAGTGGTGTAACTGTCAGAGTACATACAGACCTCTCCACCACGCTGACTCAGTATACCAAGTATATAATTAATTTTTTGTTGAAATTCAACATCTGGAAAAGAAATCTGAGAATATAATTTCAGTTTGTTTACTAAAAATTGATTAATAATTAATATAGAGTTAAAAAAACACATGATACACACTACATGGTAAATTATATAAGGAGTAAGAATTCTAAGATTGATAGGGGAGTTAACAAACCTAATAAGTACATATACAGTCCCTGGCCATATTATTAGACGCACTGCAAATCTTTAGTATTATTTGTAATAATTACGTGTTGAGTACTATTTTTCATGCAATTAATCATAAAATTTATAACAGTTATTTAAGGCATTTAGTTTATTGTTGAATTTTATGTCTATTGTTGCTATTTGACATTGGATTGTTGACTGATTGTGGCTATCAGTGTGCAAGGTACAGTGTACAGGTATGGATCTGTTCAGTGGCATTCTCGCGTGTAACTGCTCTGTTTCTTTGTTCACTTTTATTATTATTTGTGTAATATCAACATCAAAGGGATTGTTTAATAACCAGATATTACTGATTGTTACCTTTAAAAATGGGTAAATGAGGAGATATTACACCACGTAAAAAAGCAGAAGTCAAAGCCCTCGTTAATACAAAAATGTATTTCAATCGGGAAATTTCATGAAGGTTGTAATTACCCAACGCTAGCGTGAGGTGCATAAAGAAGAAAATTGATTCAGGTGAAGAATTGAGACCCAGAAGGAAGAATAAATGTGGAAGAAAGCCAATTTTCATCCCAAGGCCAGAAAGATTCCTCAAAAGAATTTATCTAGAAGACAGATTTTCAACAACGAAACAGATAAAATCTCAATTGGAAGAGGCTAATGTGAATGAATCTGAACGCACTGGTAGCAGAAAGTTGAAGGATATTGATTTCAAGGCTTGTCGACCTGCTAGAAAACCCAAGTTAACAGCCAGAATGAAAGCAAAACGTCTGTAGTGGGCTAAACAGTGGTATGATAAGGATGTGGACTTCTGGAGATTGGTAATTTAACTTTTAAATTATTATTTATATGATAGATGCTATGTATATTTATTCATGATATATTAATTAAGTTACTTGATTTTCAGAGGTATGCTTCGGCGATGAAAGCACGTTTGAAATTTTAAGTAACAAATATCAGCATGTGCACCGTCGAAGAAGAGAAAAATTCCATCCCGACTGCATTATTCAGAACGTAAGACACCCAAAAAAGGTGATGACTTGGTCTGTCAACAGTGGCAAGGGTACAGGACATCTTTATGTGTTTAAAGGCATAATGAGGCAAGACCAGTACAAAGAAGTCTTGGAAAAAAGGTTAATACCGCAGGTCAGATATTGAATCCCGAATGGGGAACCATTTATTTTTATGCAGGATGGTGCTCCCTATCGCACAGCCAGGTCGGTAAAAACCTTTCTGAAGGGACAAAATATCCCTCTGTTGGACTGGTCAGGTAACAGTTCCCACCTAAACGCCATAGAAAATGTGTGGGAATTCATGAAGAGGGAGATGGCAAAAGATGTCATCACGACAAAAACGCAGCTCTTAGAGAAGATCATCCATGTGTGGTATCATCATCCACAAATGCAGGATACCATACAATCCTGCATCAACAGCATGCTGCGTCGTATTAAGGCTCTCATAGCTGTGAAAGGTGGCTCAACAAGATATTAAAACTAATGTTTTCATTTTCACAATATTTTAGTATTTTGTTATGATTATTTGAAATAAAATATTTTCAACTAATGCTGTGTTTTATTTATTTCTTATATCACCTGTGTCATGAAGCAGACTACACATAATAATTATATTGCAATTTATGTATTAAAAAACTTATTTAGTTAGCCAAAATTCAAAATTTGCATAAAAACTGTAGTACGTCTAATAAATTGGCCAGGGACTGTAACTGTTTAAGGTTTGACTGTAATATAAAAGTATGGGTATGCTGTATATGATGGCTCTTTAATATGGTTCACTAAATATTCCAGTGCAAAAAAAAAAAAAAAAGAAAAAGTAGTTTGAGGAATTTCTATTAAGATTAAATGTTAGTCTTAAATAATACCAATATTTACCAAAAGCGCACTGTAAGGTATCAGCATCCCTTACCACATTTGTGAACATTGTGTGCTATATGTGTTATGTATTTCTAACAGTGCTGCCAACAATACACTCCTGTCAACCCAAAGATACTGTTACCAATTTAATGCAACAAACACTTCCAACCTCAAAGACTACTAAGTACTGTAGACGGTGGTGTAAGTGGATGTATTACTAGTCTGGATGAGTATTTAATACTGTTTTTCCTTTTTATATACAGAGAGTTGAACAAGGCAGAAGTAGTCAACAGTAGACAGGAAAACAAATCTCTCAAAGTCTGGCAAACGTGAATGAACCAATGTTGCATGATCATTGTAAGGGAACCAAGATAAAAACAGGATTTAATTTTATTTGAGAATTGGTACGTAAATTTTGTCACTGTACGAGCAAGTTACAACTCGTTTGGAAGCAGCTGCTTGCAGCTAGAGCAGACGTGTATCACGCTTTGGTCACGAGGTGACGCCGTGGAGTCAGCACTTTTAGGCACGCTCGAGTCGTTCTTCATTCTTTACGGAACAGCGCGCAGCAAACATGTAGTCGCTTACAGAAGGTAAGACACGTAGCAGCCTCGGTTTGATCTCCAAGTCAATTAGTTTATCTTCAGGTCATTCACGTTAGTCAGTTTGTCCAAAAGTGTTCAGTCTTTGTTATAGTAATTTCGAAAGTATTCGGTTGGTTTGAAGTTGGATAATACGTCGTGAAGTAGCTCAAACTGCCCCGGTGTAACTTATTTGGTTGATTAGGCTTCCATTTATATGTGTTGGTAGAAGATGCCGCCAGTTATAAGAATTATTCAGTCGCCGTTGTATTTCAGTGAATATTGTGTATGTGTGAGAGAGCAGCCTATGGTGGTAATGGTTGTGAAGTAATAAGTGATTAGTAGGAAGCATTTGTTAAAGTAAAGGCAGTAATTATGCGACAACCTTGAGCAGTAAATACAGTTTAATAGTGCAAAGACGTGTCATTTTCTCTTCAGGTCAGTTAGTTGGAATTGGACTAAAATGTATGTTAGGTTTTTTTATATTAAATGGTTTGTAACTTATCTGCATCATGTTTGGTCTCAATAACACTCGTAGACTAAATAATCCATAGCTCCACATCCTGATATGATATTGTATTGTGTTTCAGAATAATATTGTTAATTTGATACTATTTGAAAGAAGAGTGAACGGAGGTTTATTTCCATGAGGTAAGAAAGTATAAAATCAAGTGCAGTCTGATAATCCCTGCGTAATCAAAGATTGTCTGGTGTCAGATCCTGATATATTGCTAGAATTAACATCTCCTAGCTAATCACCTTCCCCCCCCCCTTTTTGGTTACAAGTGAAATTAAAGTTAGATGAAAATCTTTAGTAATATTGGATAGTTAATATAATAGGCAACCACTCGTGCCGTACACACACTCAACCCCCCACATCATCATAAACATTACGAGAAATAACCTTCCTTCCGCTTGTGACTGATTATTATATTTCAAAAAAGGGACTATGATTAAATGTGTTTTCAAACTACTTTTTGTGAGACAACCCAGGCATAGCCTAAGTTTTGAACATATGAAAGCACTTAACAAAAGTCAAGAATCAAAGTAATGGTAGGAACATAGTGATGACATTGGCTGTACCAGCTTAATTTTTTTTATTATTTATGGAGCAATAATTATTTAAATACAAACTGTAAACACCTTGGAATATCAGTAGACAGTAAAATAAATTGGGAAGGGTACACTGGAGAGGTTGCAGGGAAAGGGTTCAGAGTATTGCATAAGTTGGAGAGGATAGTAAGAGATATAGGATACAAAGCTTTGGTCAGACCCTTATTGGAGCATTGTGGAATGATATAGGATCCATATTATGATTGTAAAATACCAGAGATAGAGGGAATACAAAGGACAACAGTTACATCTATCAATAGAAAATATCAAAGGATGCACACAGTAAATGGAATGATAAAACATTTGGATTGGGAGTCACTGCTGGATAGAAGGTGAATGATGAGCAAGGCATATTCTGGTGATGATGTCTGGATAAATATTGGTGGAAAATTTAAAAACGGCATGTATAAGGGAACAGAGTGCCATAAAATAAATTACAAATTGATTTCAGATATCAGAGTTTTATTTGTCGCTAGAGGAGTAAGGAACTAAAACAAGTTTCCTAGAGAGTTAATGAACAATAAACCTCAGAGTTTGAAGGGTTTTAAGGAAAAATTACATAGAGAACATAATAACTTGTATAGAGAAATTGCCACCAGAGCATTATCTCCAATGCCATTGGATGATAGGTGGTTAGAGGCATATGACATTGCTTATCAGAAGGAATGGTACAGTACACTCTACACCAAGAATTAATTACAAGAAAAGCTTGGAATAAAATGGGTACTTCACTTGTTAAATGCTAACCAAAAATTAAATATAGTATTTAACCATGGGATACTGCAGGAACCGCATTGCCATGCACATCTGGTAGTGCAGCTGGCTACATGCAGTGTGAAAATGTTTAAAATGGATGCAACATTAAACAAGAAATGAGCTTGAGTCTGAAATGAGCAAACTGGTGGCAGAATGGTAATATCGTTGTGTCAGTTACAAAGAAGATTTCAGACAAAAGCATGGAAGTCCACATGCAAACGAGTCACAAGGACGAGTTACATCACTACAAAACTAGCAGAAGCATGCATCAGTCGTCTAGTGTTCATTCTTTGAACAACATAGATTTCCTGCAGCACTGGACAACAATGATTGTCTAGTGTTACTCATAAACCTTTACCACCCTTTGCCACATGATCAAATCAAAACAACCAGGCAAGTTCACCTGTGGGGTCATTCTGCTCCATGACAATGCAAGGCCTCATACAGCCAACACAATCATGATACTCATGCAGAAATTGAAGTTTGAGGTTATCAGTCACCCTCCATACAGTCCTCACCTATCTCCCTGCGATTTCCGGTCATATAAAAAAGGCTCCGAGTGCCAAACGATTCACCTCGGACGACTACGTCAAGGAGTACATGTGGAACTGGTTCACATTGCAGCCACAGGAATTTTATGACACAGCCATTCACTGCCTTGTGTCGCAGAGGGACAAGTGCCTCTACAGCCAGGGCCAATACTAGTGAAATACAGGTACTGGTTCAGGTCATAGGCCTCCAGCTTGAACCAGCCTTATATACAGTAAGAATACTGCTGACTCAACTGAATGGCTCTGAAGGCATGTTCACATTGCAGCACACCAGTACTGGGAACTGTGATGAAACTCTACTCAGAAAATCAAACAAACAACACAGCATTCATTCTGGTGCAGATCATATGGATGAAAATATAGAGATGTGTCCAATATACACAACCTGGATAAGGTTAAAAATTAAAAGATAGAATACAGAATCATAAGATGAATAATTATTTAATATTAAAAAAAGTTGATGTTGACTTTATATGCAAGCATCTTAGTGACGAACAGAAACTGTTCATCCCAGAAGTGTTTGCTATCACAGAAACAGAGTGCAGACTGTATAGACACACTCATGTCTTAAAGCCTCTGAGACTGTGAGGTGATACTACTCATATAAATCACAAATTTTCAGCAAGACAACAAAAGCTTCAAGTGGTAACACAAACAACTGTCACTGTTAAATGGAACCTATTCATTACATGTAAATCTAGGTCTTTAGCGTGATTTTAATTTCAGAAATAAATTGCGCACAAATTGTTACAATATTCACCCAATTGACTGAAAAGAAATATAAAGTTACACATATGCCAAAGCACTTATGTAATTAATCCTTTTACCATACCTGCTTCAAGTACCATACCACAATCGTTATTTGCTGTAAAACATGCCAGTGATTTAGTAAGACATTCAATCTAACTGTTTTATACAACTGTGTCTAAACTGCCTTCTACTAATCAACAGATATTTAATAAATATATAATACACTGTCAAAATACACATCCAACCAGCTTTTATTTAAAGTGAAGAGAAAATATTCAAGGAAAACCTAGCAAGCAACCAAGAATTGGTCAACAGCTTCATATACAGCTAAACAGATAACTCTAAATGCAGATAAAACAGCTTGATAAGAAACACTGTGCAGCACATACTGCAGAGCCTGTAGCACAAACCATCAATCTCTTGCCAAAAGCAGAAAAACAGGTCTTCGTTTCCTGAATCGATATGTAAATATTATCACAATGATATATTATAACGGAAAACTTGTGTTTCAAAAACAATCGCATTCAGCGTAGTAAAACCCAAAAATCAGCATTCATAGATAGCCTACTGTGAAGCAATTCGCATATAGTCTTCAAATGATGAAACACGACAAATTAAAGCGAACGACGTATATCAAATTTAACTTATACAACCAACACGTATTATAACTTAATAAGGAAGATATGATGATTTATGATTATTTAATGCATCCCCACTATCATTACACAGTTTTTCAAGGAACATTAACTCCCTGAATAATACGCAATACACGTACTGAATGCATCCACAGACAGTTAAAAGATATATACATACCTCCTGTTTAATGTGCACCACTTTTGCTGCCTCCATATCACCTTATTTGTCTTTACTTTATAATACAAAACACTACAACAAATATCACCACCCACCACGAATCAGCTGATTACAAACACAAATGCAAAGATACTGCAAGCTGAAAAAGAAATGTTACACACTTATATTACTTTTGCAATTACTATCAGAAATGCAAAAGACACAGCTTATAATGAGAATGCCGATATCAAAATATAAGAAATATAGATCCTTATTTTAAAAATGTAAAATTCCTACGTTTGCATGCAGATTATAATTTTTTGCAGAATATATGTTCCCGATTAATGCAGACCCATTTATATTTCGTACAATTTCAATAATAGGTGACTTCAGTGTGAAAAACTGGTTTATTTTGTTGATTTTCACATCTTTCTGTAATGAGTGGCATTTTAAATATTAGGTAAAAATATTCAGAGCTCAGAAGAGAGTAATAAGACTTACGTGTGGGGCTCAGAGCAGAACTTCCCACTAACCTGAGCGCTGATCAAGAAGTGAGAAATTATAACGGTATTATTAGGGTTGGTGATGGTAATGCACCAATGGAAATTTCCATAGAGAAATAATTGCAATTAATACTTATTTTTAACTGGAAATCCTTACCACACTAAATTTCATTATTCCCATATACCTGATATCAATTCATAATTTACTGTCAAGGTCCTGTATTTCTTTCCACGTGCTGTTTCAGAATCTTGCAACAACATTTATCGAGACTTCATCGCCAATATTTGAGTTATGTATCCATACACCACTCTTCACCATCCTTCTATCCTGTAATGACTCGAAACCCAATTCTTTATATCATTTCAATGACTAAGGGAATCCTGTCTCCTTCACACCTCCTCCATCTCCAGTATTTGGTATTCATAATGTGCGTTCATACCATTCCACAATACTCTAGCATCAAGAGCTTGGCCAGAGTTTTATATCTCATCTCTCTTACTTCCTTCGAACATGCTCTCACTATCCTCTCCTGAAGCACTACCTTGAAATCCTTTACCTGCAACCTCCATGACGTATGGTGTCCAATTTAATTCAATGTTAACTGGTATTCCCAGGTATTTATAGTTTATTCCTGCAACAAGCGACTCCTATTCCACTTAATAATCAGATAAAATCTTTATTTTCCTGCCTGTACACCTAGTAAGTTGTTTTTTCCTCCGAAGTTACCTTCATTCCATGATTTTCCTGACGGCTGGATATGCGGCCTTTAAATATTACTTTGCATTTACTCACAATGCTCTCTCAGAGTAATACACTTTATTATGTCATCTGCAAACTGCCTGAACTCTGATTTTAGGTCAACAACAGAATCATTAATTAAGGTGAAGCAGTTCAAGTTAATTTAAAGTGCGTAGTTATCGTAAGCTTCGTCTTTCTACATTTGGTTATTGACAAAAGGCCTCCTACTGAGAACGCATAGTGAGTCCGTTTTTCTCGTGTACTCCTTAGTTTTTCTTTCTGTAAGGTAGTATGTGTAGGGACTGTGGTTGTTGTGTGCAGACGCAGGCTGAGGTGACTGACCTGCGCACCCAGCTTGCAGCTTTGGTAACAAGAGTTACACAGCTGGAAGCTGCCGCAAGTGAGTGCAGTAGATGCGGTATTGGTGACCCTGTAGACGCTGATCGGCTCGCAGGTTCTCCCATACCAGTCATTGAACCTGCAGTCCAGGCCGAGATGTCGGAATCTATGCGGCCGTCGCCTAGTGGTGGCTGGCGTGTGGTGTCTGGACGTCGACGGCGCATGCGGGGGCAGTCGTGCAAGCTTGATTCCCAAGAAGGCTTGCTTGTACCTCTGTCCAATCGGTTTGACGCATTGTCTGGATCTGATTCAGTCCTGCAATCGTCGGCCTGTGAGTTGGCAGCCCCACAGCCCGCTAAGTCTGGGCAACTGCAGAAGGGGGTTTTAGTGGTCGGTAGCTCCAACGTTAGGCGATTTATCGAACCCCTTAGGGAAATGGCGAAGAGGTCGGGGATGAATTCCTGTATCCATTCATTGTGTATTCCGGGGGGTCTGATCCGAGATGTGGAACAGGCCATCCCGGATGCCATTGAACGGACGGGGTGCAGCCAGCAGCGGATTGTAGCTCATGTCGGCACCAATGATGCTTGCCGCCTAGGGTCGGAGGTTATCCTCTCGTCCTTTGGGCGACTTGCAGAAAGGGTGAACTCTGTGGCCATTGGCCGCAAGATTTCGGCTGAGTTATCCATCTGCAGCATTGTCGATAGGACTGACTGTGGACCTCTGGTTCAGAGCCGTGTTGAGGGGCTGAACCAGAGATTACGGCGCTTCTGTGATAGTCATGGCTGCAGATTCCTTGATCTTCGCCCTAGGGTTGAGTCTTGTAGGAATCCCTTGGATAGATCAGGGGTGCACTACACACGGGAATCGGCTACACGGGTGGCAGGGGCCGTGTGGAGTGCATTGGGGGGTTTTTTAGGCTGAGGGAGGATGACCCTGAGGAGAAAATTCAGTTGCGGGACAGCCAAGATAAATTCAGCACCGCGTGTTAGGGGTAGCTTAAAAGAATCCCGAACATTAAAAGTTCTAGTAGTTAACTGCAGAAGTGTTTGTAATAAACAGCCTGAACTCGAAAACGTTATTCGTAGTGCAGATGCTGATATCGTAATAGGCACAGAAAGTTGGTTAAAACCGGATATAAGTTCCGGCGAAATTTTTAATAGTAACATGAACATTTTCCGTAAGGATAGGTTGCATTCCCAAGGAGGTGGTGTATTTATAGCTGTTAGTAAGTACCTCCCATGTAGCGAAATAGATGTCCATACTGTCTGCGAAATCATATGGATCAAGCTCAACGTAGCTAGGACAAAACTTGTGATAGGCTCGTTCTATCGTCCACCCGATGCAAGCGTAAATATTGCCGAGGCCTTGAGAAATAATGTAAATAATATAGCACGGCAATTTCCGGACCATACAATAATGCTAGGAGGTGACTTTAACTTGCCTGATATCGACTGGACTAATTACGTTCACGTTACTGGGGGTAGGGATAAAGCAGCTTGCGAAATCATTCTAGACCTCTTCTCAGATCACCATCTTGAACAGCTCGTAACTGAACCAACGCGATGCCTCAACGGTAACGAGAAATATTTTAGATATAGTTGTTACAAATAGGCCCGAACTATTCACGGATATTTCTACCACCGCAGGAATAAGTGATCACAAAGCTGTAATTGCTACAGTAAAACTAACAACCACGCGCAGAAAGAGAAAAGAGAGGATCGTTTACAGATTCGAAAAGGCTTCAAAAGAGTGTTTTAGAGCGTATTTGAGGCATAATTACCAAACCTTCTTAGTAGCAGGAGGCACCGTTGAAGAGAGGTGGCATCGATTCCTACATATAGTTGGGGAAGGTATGAACTTGCATATACCGAAACGGACAATCAGGGAAGAGAACGATCCCCCATGGTACACACGGGAGGTTAAAAGGTTACTCAAGAAGCAAAGGAAGATACATGCACGATCAAAAAGGACGATGCATCGGACTGATTTAGATAAGTTAGAGGAGATAAGGGGACGTGTTAAGAATGCAATGCGTGAAGGCATTTAATAACTTTCGTGAAAATTCTCTCTCTAAGAGCCTCACTGAAAACCCTAAGAAATTTTGGTCGTATGTAAAAAAAGTTAGTTGTAGTGGGAACAATAAGCCAGTTCTAATAAAAGATGGACGGGAGGTTGAAGACAGCCGCGACAAGGCTACCTTATTTAACACCGAATTCAAAAATTCATTCACGCAAGAAAACTTGGAAAACGTCCCCACTTTACCACATCGTGTGGAATTAGAGATGGATCCGATAGAAATTGATAGCGTAGGAATTGTAAAGCAATTAAAACTCCTGAAGTGGGGTAAAGCGCCGGGTCCCGATGGTATACCGGTAAGAGTATTTTCTGAATACGCGGAGGATATTGAACCATTTCTGTCAGATATATTCCGTAAATCACTAGAAGAGAGAAAAGTACCTTCTAGCTGGAAAATAGCCCAGGTAATTCCCGTTTTTAAGAAAGGAGATCGGAGTGATCCTAGGAATTATCGACCCATATCTCTAACATCGGTCTGCAGCAGAATTCTGGAACATGTCATATGCTCGAACATAATGAAGTTTCTAGATGAGAACGAGTTACTTACACCATGTCAACACGGATTTCGGAAGAAGCGATCGTGTGAAACACAATTGGCCCTATTTTCCCACGACATAATGAAAGTTATCGATGCAGGTTCGCAAGTTGATGCGGTTTTTTTGGATTTTCAGAAAGCTTTTGATTCTGTGCCACACAACCGACTTTTAGCGAAGATTCGAGCTTACGGTATTTCGGCTCAGATTTGCGAGTGGATACGTGATTTTCTAACTGGTCGATCACAATATGTCGTTGTTGACGGGGAAGCCTCTTCTAAGATAAATGTTACTTCGGGCGTTCCTCAGGGAAGTGTAATAGGTCCACTTCTTTTCTTAATATTTATAAACGATCTAGGTGACAACGTCAAATGCTGGTTGCGATTGTTTGCCGACGATGCGGTTATCTATAGGGAAATAAGGTGCTCCGACGACTGCTTAGAAATTCAGCGTGATTTGGATGCTATTTTCGATTGGTGCCGTAAATGGCAGCTTACACTTAATTGCAAAAAGTGCAAGGCAATGCGGATAAGTAACAAGAAGAATCAGGTTGTTCACGAGTACAAAATAAACAATTCACCTGTTGACACGGTTGATTCCGTGAAGTATCTGGGGGTGATAGTACAAAGCAACATGAAATGGGACATGCACATAACTTCCGTCGTAGGCAAGGCCAATTCTAAATTACGATTCATAGGTCGTATTTTGAGGAATTGTAATGCTCAAACAAAGGAGATAGCGTATAAAACACTAGTGCGTCCGCATCTGGATTACTGTTGTGGGGTTTGGGATCCGTATCGCAAGGTTCTGATTGACTCAGTTGAGAGGGTGCAGAGGAGAGCCGCTAGATTCGTGACTTGTTGTTACAGCCCTTATGAAAGCGTCACAGAATTGATACATAGATTGGGCTGGGATAGTTTGGAAGACAGACGACGTAGCTTGCGTTCTAATTTATTGGAGAATATGCGAAAAAATTTAAATTTCGAGTGCAATGAAATACTTCTTCCGCCAACCTATTTAGGTCGCAATGACCGGAGGGATAAGATTAGAGAAATAAGATGCCGTACTGATACTTATATGTATTCCTTCTTTCCTCGCACTATTCGGGATTGGAATGGGCGGGTTTAGGATTGGTGCTTAGCACCCTCTGCCACCCACAATGTTTGTGATTCGCAGAGTATGGATGTAGATGTAGATGTAGAAGGTAACGGACAGTAATGGCCAGAGTACATTATGCTGTGATGCAACCATGGAGGAAGGAAATATATGGAGACCACGCATTGAAGTGAAGCCGGGCGGAGGAGGAGTGGCCGCTTCCATACAGACACGGGGAATATGTACAAAAACCTCAAGGGGACTCTAGGATAAACGTGACGCCGCAATCTGGTGATGGATTATTAGGTACCTCGATGAGACAAATAAATAATGAAGAATATTCTTTTTTGATAACCTGCTTAATTTTCGAGATATTCTGTCTCAAACGTGAAATGTTTTTGGTCGAAATTCAGAAGAAAAAATTGGTCAAATTTGATGATGGTTTCTTATTTAAAAAGACGAGACAGATAAAAAAAAATCGATATCTCGCCTAGTTCTCGAGATATACTGTATCAAAAGTGAGATGTCTTGAGTTGAAATGCAGAAGAAAAATTTCGCAAAAGTCAAATTTAATGATCGATTCTTATGTAACACGACGAGAAAAATCGAAAATAGAGAATAAAATTTTTCTATATCTTGCTTAGTTTTCGGGATATACTGGAATTGGGTTAATATGTGGCCTGGACTAAAAATTAATTCTGCCAATGCCACAATGGTGGACAAGCAGAATGGATATTTCAGTTGTTTTTACTACCACTTGTGGTTAGGTTGAAATGAGGCCTAGACCAGAATAAAAGTAGTTATTTTGTTACCATATATCGAAAGCATGATTGGGAATAGCTGGAAGTAGTTTCCATCACAATACACGTTTTGTCACTAACTTGGTTCTCATGAAATTACTAACAGTAATAAATAAATTCTTTGTCCCTTATGGAACAACAAAACAATTCTGGTACAGAAAGAATTTAGACCTAACCACAATCTCCATTAAATTACCGTTACAGAATCAAACTATGTATACATACCCACACGCGCGTATTTGAATCGCAAACTGTATTTGCGGTAACAACATCGTTTGCTTCATCAAGATTCCTAGATTGCAAAGCATAATTTAACACATTTAATTTCATCATAAATTGTCAGTATAAACTGCAACGTGACGAAAGAAAGCTCAGTACTAAATTAACTGAGCCACGATGTAAAACACACCCCTTTAAATGTCATTTTCAACATTCGTTAAAAAGTAATGCTAGTCTATTATGTGCAAAATAGCAAGGTATGCTGATTTTCTACACTACACCAACAAACATTTTAAAACAAAGTCATCCCATTGAGAGCTATGACTAAATATTTATAGACAGGCAGCGAAGTTTGCAATTCCTATCGCCCACTTCAACAACGATAATTAGAATTCAACTTACTTATAAAATGATATTCTAGGTTCTTTCCTCTCTTGCCCATTTGTGCAAACGTAGCAACACAAGATGGCATTGTAAAACACCTATACCCATTACAAAATGAAATAATCACAGCATCTAACAGCATGTGAACATCGCATTTGTTTGGAAGCGCAATATCGCCGCTACCGCCACTGAGCATGCGCGAGAGTTAAGAGCATGCTTCACAGATTTAACGTTACTTCTCCTCCATATATTTCCTTCCTCCATGGATGCAACTGTTTCCACACACATCTGCCTTTATTTGTGTACCTCACTTAAACTCTTTTCTTTCTATACAGATCAATACAATATAATACAATATATTCATTTTCCATTGATCCCAATATAAAAGACTGGCTCTGTGGGATGTGGAAAGTTGTCAATTTACAGATAAACAGTTGCATAACGAAATAATACATACACTAGTAAATGTATGGTCATAGAATATATGGTACATTGACAATTCTTTTAATTATGTAAATCATACATACATTCTGTAATTATTCTTTTATTTAGGCACACACACACACATTACAATTCATAGCTACATGTTTACTTCACAATAGTCAAACTACAACTTCTCTTTGTTGTACATCTCCAAATATAGCAGGTACCAGAACATTCTTCTCTATAATTGATACCACATCAAGTCAGATATAAATGTTCTATACTCAACAGGTGTCCTTATATTTATATCTAGACTTCAATTAATTCACATTCAACATCTCTCTAAACCTTTTAAATTTACCTTTATGTAATGCCTTCTTAAATATGTCTGCAATGTTTTCGTTTGAATCTATTTTCACAATGTCTATTACACCATTTGTCTGACACTCATTCACAAAATGATAGTGTACTACAATATACTTGGAGTTCTTTGAAAAATTACTATACTTCGCAATATTTACTGTTCCTGAGTTATCTTCATACACTTGGACAGGTCCTTTGATATTTACATTAACATTTTTTAATACTTCTAGAACAAACTTAAGTTCAGTAACAGCCTCTGACAACGCTTTATTAAATTTACAAACCCTATTAGTACCATCTTCATACCATCTAGGCTGCTTTATGTAGACCTCTGATAAAATATTGCCATAAAGAAATGCAGTCTCAACATTCATTTGCTCTATAACTAAACCATTTTGCAACAATATGACAATATAAATTTCAATGTCCGCATCTTAGCTACTGGTAAATATATATCATCCACAACCTCCTCTTGCTGAAAACCCGTTACAAATAGTCTTGCTTTATAAGGGTTATCTGATTTATTTTTGTATAAACCCACTTTACATCAAGAGCATTTGCATTCTCTGGTTTAATTACTAGTTTCCATGTTATGTTTTGATATAAACAGTAAATCTCCTTATCCATTACTTGTTTCCAAGACACTGACTCTTTACAATTAATCGCCTCCTTAAAATTTTCTGGACTATCAACACAGCAAAAGTTTATATAAATGATATTGCTACAGACATAATCTTTAAATCTATCTGACATTTTACATTTTCTACCTGACCTTGTCACTTTAAATCCTTGATTTTTTATCACTGTTTAAACCTCCTTTAACATCTCCTTTTCTTTTCTCATCTATGGATTCATTTTCATCATTCATACTTTCATCACTAGAATATTCACTCTCTGAATCGTAACCCTTTAAGTGTATAAGTTTAACTTTATTCTCTGCAATATCAACATGTCTTGCAACAATAATTTTATTATTCACTAATACTCTGTAGCCAACTTCACTATAACCTAATAAAATTCCCATATCAGCTTTACGATCCCATTTTGACTTTCTGAATTGTTCTGGTACTCTTACAAAAATACTACCATATAGCTTTAGATGTTTAACATTTAGTTTTTTTCCTTGTAAAATTTCACAGGGAGTTTTCTTTTCATTAGTATTAGCTAAAGTTCTATTTTTAAGATAAGCCGCTGTACAAACTACTTCCGGCCAGAATCTCCTATCTCCTTTTGCTTCAGCTAGCAAAACCGTGACATATCCATGATAGAACTATTGTATCTTTCAGCCATACCGTTTAACTCGTGTTTATGGGGGGGGGCAAACATTTAAAACAATACCTTTTTCATCTACAGACCGATAAACATCTAAATTCAAATATTCCTTTCCATTATCACATCTCAGTTTCTTAATAGGTTTACCTGTCAAATTTTCAATTTCATTTACATATGCAACTAGACAATCATAAACTTGACTTTTAGATTTGATATTGTAAACACGAGCTGCTTTGCTATAATCATCTATAAAAGTTAGAAAGTATCTTTCACCATTCATAACAAAAGTTTAATGAGGCCCATTTAAATCAGTGTGAATAATTTTTAAATCCCTTCTGCTTTGCTACCATTATTTTCAAAAGGTAAATTGTGCATTTTGTTTTCAATACAAACTTTACACTTCATATATTCAAACTCTAAACTTTTAGGTTAACCAACTGTTAATTGGTCTTTACACAAAGTTTTTAAATATTTAAAATTTACATGACCCAATGTGCGATGCCATGTTTCCTATTCAGTCATAGAATCGCTTTTTCTCACAATATCTACATTAACATCTTTCTTAAAAATGCTACTGGTTATTTTATACAGGTTACCTTCCTTCATAGCAATTGCAATTAGCCTGTTATTTTTATCGAAATCTTTTGAAACATTTCCAACTGATACAATATTGGGCTTTTCTGTTACTTTCACATAACTAATCAAGTTTCTATTCATGTCTCCAACATAAAATATATTTTCCTTATTAATTTTAATTATTTAATCATAAACTGAAAAATAACTAACTAAATTTCCTATTTTAGTTGCTTTCAAAATTTTCCCATCAGCAATATTTACTTCTACAGGTTGTTCCAAAGTTAAATACTCCGAAAAAAACTCTTCATTATTTACAACATGATCTGTACAATCACTATCCAATAACCAATCAATTTTAATCTGTTCTTTTTTTACCTATGTTCATTTTATTTTGCACCATCAAGGTCCTAACTTCTGTTACAAAACTGCTAGTAGCAGTTTCACTATACTGGTATTCACGACCATGCCGATACTGTCCGTTGTTGGATCCATGCTGCTTACTTCCGCTCCAAAGTTGATCATTGTTGTGACCTCTGAAGGTTCCATGTAGATGGTTATTTCCTCTGCTGCTTCTTTGAAACTACTTGGTGTGATTCCTTGTGCCTCTTTCGTTTACTTCACTTCAACGACAATCTTTCTTGAAATGACCTCTTCTTCCGCAACCCTAACACAATTGTTCGTGACGACTCGTACCGGATTTTCTCATAGGATGGAATGCATTTGTTTTTACACATTCACTTTCACCTTTGTCTTTAAAGTCCATTAATCAAATTTTACTTTTAACAAATTCAACAGTTTGATCTTCTTCTTTCATAACATCGACCAAATCACCGATGTAGCTCAATCAATCCGGCTAAGTTCTTAACATGTAGTTTAATTTTTTTTCTCACTCACTTCAGCCCCAGCTGCTTTCAAATAGTTCAATGTCTTTTTAAAGTCACTGAGAATGTCGCTGTTCATTGTAGTTTTTTAACTTTAATTTTTCCAGTTTGTTTCTACAAATTATTTGGTGTGCAGTCGATTCTTTGGAGTATAATTCGTCGAACTTTGTCATTATTTCAAAAGCATTTACTTTTTTATTCACAAACTGAAGTTGCTTACTCGTAATAGCTCCATAGATGAAGTTTATTGCCTTCAGAATTTCTTCTTCCCAAGTTTCTGCATTTTCCATACTTATTTTATCTCTTGAAGCCACTGTATAACATTTCATCGTCTGTAGATACATCGTTATTCTGTTATCCAAATTTCCATATTCCCCGCCATTAAAAACCGGTATAACAAAGTCCGACATTTTTACTTAAAATAAAACTTTTTTAAATACTCGACAGCACTTTTCCCTTTCGTAAGCCACAGACGTTTTATTAACCACGTTCTGCTACAAAGTTAATTATGTTAATCATACTATATGGTATGTAATTATTCTTTTATTTAGGCACACACACATTACAGTTCATAACTACATGTTTACTTCAAAACAGTCAGACTACATCTCCAAAGATATAGTAAGTACTAGAACATTCATCTCTGTAATCGGTACCAGATCAAGTCAGATATGAATGTACTATACTCAACAAATACATTACGCAAAATTTGTGTATTCACTGTGTTTAACTTGATTCATCACAGTTTTGCTGATACTTTTTACAGCATAACGGCTCAGGAATTCCGTATGAAAAGAGCGTCTCATTTGACAATAATTACATCGTATCAGCGTCATCAGTAAATTGTGCCGCTCGGGGCTTAATAAATATTTATCATTAGGAAAAGTTTCTAAATATCTAAATATTTCACTGAATGCTCCATCAATGTCTTTCTAATTATACTCAGTGAGACTATGACTTGCTAATACCACGCCGCGCACCAGTTTTTGGGAAATTGTTTATAGGATCTAGTGTCCTTATAGCACATTAAAAAGTTAATAAAACTGAACCACCTTATGGTCCTGAACTTTGTGAAAAGTCGTTTAAACGGTCTCGTGATCTTAAGAGTTATTACCGGAATTCATACACATGAATGAAAAATCATTTACGGTGTCTAGCAGACTTATAATACATAAAAGCGTTCATACAGGTAGGCATTTTTATTCTTGTAAAGTTTGTGACAAAATCATTTATGAACTCTAGTAACTTTATGAAACATAAAGGTGTGCATACAGTTGAGCATAATGACGGTTGTAAACTTTGTGGTAATTTTTTAAGTAGTCTGATACCCTTGCAAGGCAGAAAAGAATACACATGAATTAGCCACCTTATGCTTAAGAAGATTTTAAAATACGGATTTGTGAGTGGTCTTATCATTGTAAAATTCACGAAAAATCGTTTACAGATGCTCAGAGATTTATAATATAGTTACTATATATTTGCTTCCTTATGTTTTTGAGATTCGTAGAAAGTCGTTTAAAGAGCCTAGTCATATTAGAACTATTAAGTTATCCATATAAGTGAACAATTTTGTGCAGTTTATGGAAAATGGTAGCTACAAGCTTCGAGAAAGTATTTATATAGGCAAGCGGCCTTATGCAGGGTTTTCGCGTGTAAACTCTACCTGGTGTTGGCACTTCAAGGAAGAAACAGCTCGCGGAGAGCGACCAGCCAGCTTTCCACATAGTCCTGCCGACAACTGCATAGCTCTTTGGCAATATTTATGCGTTTTAGACAAGTATTCATAAAGCACAAAAATTATATAATTCATTAGCTTACGTTAAAAATATGTTGAAAGTTTCAACTGTGTTGCTTAATGCCTGATGACATCTTTTAAACATGTTTCAGGACACATGGTGGATTTAATCTCTCTTAACAGACGTTATTACTTCGTAGGTTTTCGTTTTTATATTCTTCCAACGTAAGAGGAGTCTCATTATAGAGCTTTCTCTTAAGCTTATCCCTAGGATAGAAATCACAAGGGTTTAAATTCTGTGATATGGTGTGCCATAAGCCACAAACTAGCCAAACTACAAAGATATATTCACATATAATACTCATTACTAAGATACTGAAGTCACAGACCAGCCAAACTGCAAAGGAATTGGTCTTAACAATGGAAAAGTTCACATTACAGTGTCAGTTGACCATTGGTCAGGGCTGCTTTTCAATCTCACAGGTACTGCTGTTTGGTGGGAGCTGGCCTATTACAGTGAAATACTGTCGGCATGACACTAAGTGGATAGCGTTTCCCGGTGAACAACCTGTATTTATAAATTTTGTGAAACGAAGTTTAATCTGTTTAGTAGTCTCAATGAGTAGCCTTAAGCTTATTAACTTTATTGTGATTTTTTTATGATATCCAGTTACCCAGCAATGCAAAGAACAATTCTTATTCGAGTAACTTTTTAGAAAATTATTTAAGTTCTCTAGTATTATCATAATATGTAAAATGTAAGTGATTTAATTTATATTTTTGATGGCCATGTATAAATATTGAATTATTAAACTATCTATAAAACTCATAAAAAAGTTAAATGGGTTAGCAGCCCTATGTTTGTCATTTGTTGAAAATTATGTCAGTGGTCAAGTAACTTACACCTATACTGGTAAGGTTTCTTAATTTTATAAAGTTTGTTGTAAATAATTTCTATGTAAGACAGATAAGTTTGTATAAAGGAATAACTTTATACTTGTAGAGATTGTGGGTAACTTTATCAATATTATAACATGATAAAGAAGCTATAAGTGTGAGGTAGCATATGCCACTTTGTAAATATCGTATATATTATTATTACGAAAAAACAAAAAATAGCACAGCATTATCCATATGTTAGCACCCCTGTATCTACAAAATTATTTTTTAATGTATTTGTTTTTCCAATATTTATGTATCCAATACTTCGGTGCTTCCAGTCACTTGTTGATAATGTGCTTTTTGTAATTCCTTACACTGTGTGTGCCATAATCATTGGTTTAAGTCCTCCCATAAACCTTCTTTGTGTAATTTATATTTTTTTGAAGACACAAAGAATTATTATTTGGGTTTTACCAATATGATCAACTTTTGATTTGGAAGTTATGTAACAAAATATAAGCATCTTCCTTCTTTATACATGTTCTTATTTCCCTACTCAAAAGTATTTTATTTGAGAAAACTTGTTTTCTCACTAACGCTGCTGAACATGTGGGTGTAGATGTATGAGTCATAGCTGATAAGTGTTTGTGTTCCTTTCCTCTGTGTCTAGTGGCACTTCTTCAATTCCTGATAGTTAATTAGAGTACTGTTTGTAATAATGCTCTTGTACTTGATTTTGGAAGGCTTTGTGTTTTTCTTTTTTTATTGGAAATTATATTACAAGACATTTGCTGTATTCTCAGCGTATAACTATGTTAATTTTCACATATTGGTATGGAGTATATTTTGCTGTTGCCCACACCCTCCTTCCCAATGTGTTGGCCCATTCTTTGTAGTCTCTGACTACTCGAGCATTAAAATCTCCAAGAATTAGTTTATCTTATATAGTGCTAATGACCTCGCTGTAAGCCATAACAACAAAAACGACAGCAGTCATTCTGATTGGGGGGTATTAGCTGGAATTCTGTCGAGCTGGTAGTAGAATTCTTCTTTCTGGTCGTCGTCATTTCTCAAAGTTGGATCGTAGGCTCTGATCACAGTAGCTGTTTGGTTGTTCTTGAGTTTTAGGCGAAGTGTCACGAGTCATTCAATTACTACAGAAGATAGCTCATCAAGATGATTGACTAACTAGTTCTTTACTCAAATCTTACTCCGTGGATATGGAGTACTTTTTCGTCTTTTACTTTCCAGAGGAAGGTGTAGCCAGAGCCGTGCTCCTGAATCTGATCTTTATTTTCATCCCTTGTTTCACTTAAGGCGCCAATTTCGATGTTGAATCTTCTCAGTTCTCGGGCCACAATTGCTGTTTGAAGTTCTAGTCTTTATCCCAAACCCAACCCAACCCCAAATAGAACCCAACCGAACCCAACCCAAACCAAGTCAACCCAGCGCAGGCCATCCCAGCCCACTCGAACCCAACCGAACCCAACCCAGTGTAAGAGCCCTATCTGACTGACAGGACTGACAGGGTATCCGAGAGATAGATTTGGGTTCGTTGTGGACTTTAACTGTGGTGGGACTCTCGAGGAGAGTTTAACTAACCTCGTGGCGTTCTTGCAGCTGTAGAAATCTCTTCTATCTTGATGGTCTTGAGCTCTTGCGTCTTGTGGGCTAATTAATACGATCTAATTTGTCAGGAATAATGTGACCCCAGCCGATTGGTTGGTTCGACAACCAGAATAGGGGAAGGCTAGTACATGTTAGATGAAAAGCTGAGATTCTATCCTATTATGAATGATAACAGGCATCTAGCGTTTAAGGTCCCATTTATTATTATTGAAAGCCGTGAACATACAGCCGATAACATGACTGCGTGGATCCTACCGACAGCACCTATATGAGATGCTAATTGCATCTGACTGAGTAATAACTCGTAGACTAATGGATTGTTGTATGATTGGATGGCAAGCTAGGTGGCTGTTGGTATGCCGTCCCCATGATCTTGTAGGGCCTACATGGTGAACAGACTTGAGCGAAGAGAGTCGGTTTAACTGTTAAAAACCCATACTGGCTGATGAGAGCTACCCGCGGAAACTGAGCTATCTACCAGTCGATGATTGCCCGCAGAGTGAGCTAATAATTTTTTGTTACCTCGAAGGTGAACATTATTGACGTCAGAGAGTCAGTTCCAACTAGTAACATCGATCGAGTCAGCATCTCAGCGCATTCCTAACAAACAACAGTGCGCTCAGCTAGGCGCGTGTGAAGACGGGCCTGCTCGCTACTGAAATGAATTCCAATAAAATATTCTAATTCCCTTTTAACAAACCTATATATCAATTACGATCCTGACACCAGTCTATCCCGACCGAACTGGACCCAACGCGAACAGACCTGACCCGACCCAACCCAACCGACCTGGCGCAACAAGAAACCCTAAATCTGGCACTGGTGAATGTTAGAATTATGCAGCAAGTGTATAGAAGATGAAAGATTTGATGTCGTCAAGATATTATAAAGAGTTGGTGGCATATTATGTATAGTTAGGATAAGGAGAATATATTGGAAAGAAATGATGACTGATTTTCTGATAATCCATATCATGAAATATTTTGAATATAAATTGCAGTTAAAACCGCATGTACTGTTCTTTGTATAACCATACCTGGTACTATTAGCAAAAGAAGCTGTGCTGTTGAACAAGAAATTAAGAAAATGCTACAATGGGACTTTGAAATAGGCAATATTCCGTACAATAACCCGTTAATTGTTGTTAAAACGAAGGATGGTGCTATAATATTAGGATTAAATGCAAGTATTCTTTCGTAGATAGTGGAAACAGAAACAGACTAGCTAGAAAACTTTCATTGAGTACGTTACTCATTAGTCTTAATTTAACTGTGGCTTGTTCCGTTGGCAGAAGAATTTCGCAAATATATCGCATTTTTATATGGGGAGAAATGTTATTATTTCCATTTGGATTAAATATATTTGTTTCTGTATTCTTAGGAACGCAGGACCAATTTCTAGGAGGACATCTTTTGAGTAAACTATCTGTATATACGGATGATATTTCAACAAGTTCAAGCAACTGCAAAGAACATTGTAAATTCTTGGAACAAGTACTGGCAGAATTAAGGACAGGCTGCACGAATTTAAAATTATCTAAATGTGAATTAGTCAGAAGGGATATAAAATATTTAAGAGACAGGAAAATTGCTAAAGGAATACGACCAGACCCAAAGAAACTAAAAAACTGTCGCGGAATTTTCTGTACCAAGAGGTAACAAGCAGTTTTTTTTTATATAAAAAGAGTTACATGTGTGACTTCTACAGGAAGTTTCTGACAGACCAGTCATTTAGTGATCCGCATTTAAATTAGATAAAAAAGAAGAATGAGAATTGGGTATTGATGAAAGAATGAGAGCGAGCTTTCTAGAAGTTAAAACATGAGTTTGTTAAAATAAGGTACTGTATCACCCTATATGAAGTGACTGTTCTGCATGAAGACAGATAGTTCGCAACGAATATTGATGGCAAAGAAGAGCGCCGATCAAAAGCTTTTGGCAGTCGCGTGCTAAACATACACGAGAGATCTTACAATATTTTAGAGAAAGAAGCATTATCAATCTTATGGGGATTCAATAAATTTAAATATTAGCTACGGTGACACCGAACTATTGCTTATACAGCATGCATTGAACTTCTTACACGGCTGACTGACCAGATATGCGCTGTTTATGCAACAACTCATCTATTGGACATTAAAGGGTGTGATAAAAATGTAGCGGCTGGATATAGGACAAGGTGGCGTACACAGCAATGATCGATCACCAAAACTCTAGTAAATTTGAAAGTATAATGAACGGAAGCTGTGGCAACTGGAACTTAGTTGCAATAACCATTAAAAATGGTGTACTTGCTGTGGTTCCCTTTTTACAGAAAGTTAATTTATTTGAAAATTTAGTAAACATTTAGTGATAACAAGTGAAAAGAACCCGGACAGCAAGAAGCGCGTACCACAAATTCATAAAAAATTTTAAGGAGACTTCTGGAACGTTAGTGCTCGTGAATTCCACATTTACCGCTTCAATCTCAGCGGTAGTTAAGAGTAACTGCTCTAAATGAAAGCCACATTTACAGCGCGTTTTTATTTGCTGATCGTTTCTACTGCAGAAGCTCCCTAGTTTTTGCTACAGCTTACGTTAGGTGATACTACCGTCTTCATTAAGCAATAACTGGGATAGCTGACAGGACTCAGGTAATCCTCACCGCTACTAAATAGAATGTGTGTCAGACAAACCTAGAAACTCACATTCAATTTAATTTTTTATTTATTAGTATTGGATGGATCCAACAGCATTATGCAGAGACTTTATTGCTCTTATGGCTTTTATATAAGAATTTTTCCCATGTTATTTATTTTATTAGAGCCATTTACACCGCTTCCTTGTTGGCGTTCTTGCCTTCTCCGCTATTACTCCTTTACTCTATGGTTTGCTCTTACCCGTTCCTCTACAGTCGGCTACGTCATCTCCGCAATATCCCTTCAGAACACTGCCCTGTTTTTAATGTCTTCTTCCCTAATGTAACATTACATCAGAATATTATTTCTGCTGCGATGAAACTAAAGCCCCAATTTGTAAAACATTAATGTGGTGGAGCTTAATTTAAAATTAATGCTTCATGTGGAGAAATGTACTGCCACTAGAATAGCTGTCCCAGTTTTTACACATTTGGAAATTCTATTGACATGGTCGCCAGTCCAGTGGTCTGTGCCAAACGAAAGATTGAATAAATCTTATTTAGTTACTACTATATGTTACAGACTAAACTCGACACATACATATAGTTAATCACTTATTATTTTTTTTTATTGAACTCAACATACATTCGCCATCGCTGGCCACCAGACAATTTTTTAACTTCTTCGCCGAAGTTGCTAGGTTGGTGAAAAGGATTGATGAAAATTCGTCATAGCCCCAATAAAACTTGACATGAACAGTCATTAAAACACAGTTCTGTTTCACACTCTGGGCGATCTAACATCGCCGCCAGTTGAAAGCTATCGCATTTCAGTCCTAGCTCTGTTGACAGTATAACCTTTTTCTTCACACTGTTTCTATTAAACATCTCGGTCAATACGCGAAGGTGCTCGTGGATTACAACGCACTTTAAACTTGTGCACTAACGGTGTCATCTCGACACGTCCGACCCATGCCTACTCTCGCGACCAACTCCCCATACAACAATCGAGACTGCGTTATCATGTACTCAAAGGCTTACAGATATTTATATAATTCGGACTGTGGAGTTACAAATCCTCTATTCACCCACTTTCACTGCGGTTAATACATCACTGGAAACATATTTAATAACGAAGCGCCGAAATCCACATTCCTATTTATACTTCAAAGATCCACAAGTCAAAATTTCAGCAAGCATAACGTAAAAATATATTAATGTTATTGTTATAAGCTAAAAGTATTCAAAATACCACACGAATCCCCTTTCTAATCAAGTCGGAGATTTTCACAATCCCTCACACGCATGTTTCCCGCACCCACCCTCCTTGTGATTACAAAGCATCGACCAATTCAAATGTCATTCGATGTTTAATTCTGAAGTTCACGATCGTAAGTTTTATTTAATTGACTGAAAAAATACTTTTTACCTAATTATTGCTTGTAGTAAAGCCATCCTGGAGTAAAACATCAATAAAACTAAATTATTCAAACGTGCTATAAAATTTTATACTATCAATTAAGTATACGAAATATATATAATATCGTTTTTTAAATGTTAAGGTTCGTTTAAAAGCTACTACGAGTGTTTTTGTGAAAATCATGCCCATAAGTGTGGCACCTGTCTCAGACATGTGGTGAATGGTTTGGATTTCACTGAGTGTACAAAGTGGTTTTACTGGTAATATTGGGCAGAGGGAAAATGGGAACTAATTAAGGCTCTTCCATGGTATTGTACACTCCGTTTTAGAGATGGCAGACTTTCATAACAGAATAGGAAGCTTTCAGAATAGGATAGGATAATTTAAGAGCAGGACGGAAGGATCAGGGAGTTGAGTAAAACGATCTGTGAAATAGGCGAAATGATTAGCGTCCTTCAGGTTCGGCCCTGAGGATTGGATTTGTGGGTTGGGTGAACGGGTTGGTTGGAAGCTGGCAGCAGGTCCTGGAAGGAATAAGGTAAGCTGGAAGAAGGTTCCAGATACTACAGCTACTGTGGAAAGAAACAGGTATAAATTGTTACCAGACTCAGAGGGGTAAGAGCTTGTATAAATGTTGTTCAGCAGGACTTTGGGAAGGGAGACATTGAATGAAAAATTTTCGGTAGTAGCCATTGGATAGGTGCAAGCCCTCTTCCGCCGGATTAGTTAAGCACAGGTTACCAAACAAACACTATTTTGAAACCTAGTGTAATATTAGAACATGTAACAGAGGATATAGAATAATGAAATAGAGATTTCACTATATATGATAGAATAGTGATTGTAAGATGTGCGAGCAAGGCTATTGATGGGAACACAATTTACAATATAGAGAGCGTCCTGCGGAAAGGGCACAGCAGGCAGAACTGCTTTAGGGCGAGAAACCAGAGGTGACGTACTATTTATCAGATGCGTTCGTTCTACAATCACGATTTCTACACTGAAGTCCTCTCCTAGTCAGATATTTCTCTCTATGCACGTCGCACGCTTCGGTACTCTCCAACGTCGAGTAGGTAATTCTACCCATATTATCCACTCACTCTGATTATGTGCTAATAACACACAACATTGTGATACATTCTGAAAATTGGTTTGGTTAGGTTGGTAACTTTATCAGCCTTCAGTATCCTAGGATTTGAACTCAATTACAGAAACCTGTTTGCTTCAATCAAATGGAGAATAGAGTGTATTAAACTTGATGTAAGACGTAAGTAGATGGTATGTGAGATGAGGAGTTTTCCGGCTGTGAGATATTTGACAATAGGATGCAACAAATATGAAATACAAATTTGTCGCATAAATAAGAAAAGTATGAATTGGACAGGGCATGATCAATAGAAACTTGAAATCAAACTCGTCTTTACAATGAGCAATTTAGAGTCGAATTTGTGGCTGTTTGTGGCAGGGTGTGGATGGAGACCAGACAGCAAATGTCTATCGCTGCGGTGGTTCTGCTGCTGATAGCGTCCACACTCCTCGCCTACGAACAGGACGAAACACAACCCGAGATTGAAAACAAAATCGTGGGTGGCGAAAACACGACTGTGGAGGAGTTCCCGTGGCAGGGGTCGCTGCGTTTAAAACGGCACCACCATTGCGGAGGAAGCGCGCTGTCGAAGTGCTGGGTGCTGAGGGCGGCGCACTGCGTCAGCGGCCGAAACGTGTCTGCGGTGAGGTCCGGCACCAGCTGGAGGAACAAGGGCGGCTACAAACACACAGTCAAGAGGGCGATCGTGCTCGCGCTGTACAACAAGACGGCCCCCTTTGACTACGACATCGCCGTCCTCGAGGTGAAGGAGCCATTCGTCTGGTCCGACAAACTGAAGGTATTACCCACAACAGCTCGTCAAGGAACCCCGAATCTCTATTAGTGGCTTAATGTACTACTGCTAAGGGAAACATGTAGTGCGTTCTATTTGGATTTATATCAAGGCATACAGTTGTCGTTATCAGCTGATGTTGTGGTACAGCGACTTTTGGAGTGGATTTGTACCTCTCCAGTAACGGTTACTTAATGTCTGGATAGAGGACACCGGAAATAACACATTGTAATGTGCCATATTGTTACTGGAAAATTTCAGTATAAAATTTTGTTTAATTTATTCAATAGCAGCTACAAGTTTAGAGTCAATCTTCGATTGGCTTAGTGCCATTAAAGTAATGCTGTCACTCTTGCATATTCTAGGCTATAGCTGAATTTATCCAAGATGTCCACTATATTCTGCATAATGTAATACTCCCACCAGCAGACTATCAATGTGACGTCACGATTTTTCCTGAATTCTGTTGGTGCATGAATAATGTAGTATGTCTGAGTTGTCAGGGCTCTCGACTTCTAAGTTAATAAAAGGCTTTTCTAACACACTGTTCCTTCTTCATTCTGGCAGACAGATTGACGCGTTTAAGAATTAATCACTACCAGCAATGCCTGTGAAGCCACGTAAGACGAACCATGTTTTCCACTGTCTCGCTTGCCTCGTCTATCAGTCACATCGTCTCTATTCTATTGTTGGTTACTGTCGTAACGGTTTACTGTGCTAAGTATGGGACGGTGTTGCCCCATTGATCCTTAAGTACTGTTTAATAAGAGGTTATTTCAAGCTGAATGTTAACTAGTAGTATCAGTCTCCTTTATAAATGCTGGGTATCTCTGATCACTAAAAGCATCTACAGATGAATAATTGATAACTTTTTCTCAATAAATGATAGTAAATTCACTACGACATCATGTTTCACTAACCTCATTCCACTCGTTGGATAAAAAATTTAAGTTTCCTTAATATTTTATGCAATATACGCTAAGCTAGAATGCAGTTATATTTTCCAACATATCTCTTTTGGAATGTTATCTAGTCATTAGTAGCTGTTCCGTAACTAAATTGCTTGTATCAGATTTCTCATTAAGAACTTCGGCTTCCACCGCAGTGGGGATTACTACAGCTGGACTCGTCAAACACGCCCATTAGAATATATACTTATTAACCACCCACTCGGTTTTTCATCCTTTCAGTAATGGCTTTGGATTATTTTCAGTGCATTAATGGTGCACAGGAAAAAAACTTCAAGTTCTTAAAATATTTTCAATCCAATAGAATCAAAATGTTATCACTATGATTTGAAACTTTAATTCCTGTGATGCGGTAGTAATTTATGATCATGTGGTTTCCTATTCTTTTAAACAGCGTCTATAGTTTTGATTAAAAATACCATATAAAGGGCATTAGGCCGACGTCTGTGATTGGTCAGAAATTATAAAACCTCATACCATCTAATATAATTCTCTAAGCAATAACAAATTGTTGTAACGTATTTGTAGTCATTTATTATGAACAGTCAAAACACTGCTGCATTTTTTTATACTAATGTAATAAACCACTGCGCAGACCCTCTAATCCGACGCTATCTCTACACTTTTCTTTACTGTTATTTCTGCATTTCGATTCACTCATTGAAATAACGTCTCATTGATATGCCAAAATATAGATCGCCTCCTCTCGATTGAAACAGCAGCCGTATGAAACACACAGATGCATCGATCGATACCTGTTCTACAGGCAAACTATACTAACGTTTTCGTCAATAACACCAGTCAGTAAGACAGCGTCTATAGATTGCCGTAAAAAGATAATAGTACACTGGTTATC